>JAHRHZ010000035.1:32754547-32778655 GCA_024137785.1 Ginglymostoma cirratum
TCAGCCTTCCTGCTCCTCTGATGCTGCCTGGCCTCCTGTGTTCGTCCAGCTCCACACCTTGTTATTTCTGAATACCATGTTGGAGGAATTCTGCTGTTGTGTCATTAACATATCTCCATTTGAATGAAGCACTGATGCCTAAATATGTTGAATATCTTGCCTTAATTCCCAAATTTCCGATGTCTTTGGCAACAAAGAATTTGCATACGGTTCAGATTAGGCATCCTTACAGCCCTTACCATGCTGTCTCAGCAAGAATCTAAGGCAGCAAATGGAATTCTGGCCTTTATTGCTAGGAGCTTGGAGTTTAAGAATAGGGAAGTTGTAATACAGCTATACAGGGTATTAATGAGGCTGCGCATGGTGTACTGTGTGTAGTTTTGGCCTCTCTTTAGGAAAGGATATACTAGCATTGGACGCAGTTCGAAAGAGATTTACCAGGCTAATTCCTGGGGTGAAGGGATTGACTTGTTAAGAACAGCTAAACATGTCAAGCCTTCATTCTAATAGAGTTTAGAAAAATAAGGAGTGATTTTATTGGAACATGCAAGATTCTGAGGGGACTTGTCAGGGTAATGTTGGGAAGATGTTTCCACCATTGAGGGATTCTTGAACTAGGCCATACTATTCCTCTTATTCTGGAGCTGTCATCTAAAACGAAGTTGCAAAGGAATTTCCTCTGAGGATAGTGAATGTGTGGAATTCTTTATTCCAAAGACCAGTGGAGGCTAGATCACTGGATGTAGTTAAACAAGAGGTAGGTATTAAAGAGTCATACAGCACGGAAACGGACTCTTCAGCCTGACACATCCATGTGGACTAAATTTCCCAAACCAAACTCGTCCCATTTGCCTGTGTTTGGCCCATATCCCTCTAAACCTTTCCTATTCACGTAGATGTTCAAATGTCTGCAGACAACACACAGACCGGTAAAGGTGAGGGACTGGTAGTCTGAGGAAGCAGAGAGGCTGCAGACGAGCTGGGAGAGTGCGCAAACAAGTGGCAAATGGAATACGATGTGGGAAAGTGAGAGGTTACGCACTTTGGTCAGATGGATAGATAAAAAGCCTTGAGGAGGAGATGGTCAGGATGAGCTGACAGGAAATAGGGTTTGCGTTTCAGGGCAAATCAATCATGACCTTTTTTTGAATAATGGGGCATGTTTGAGGGGCTGAATGGCCTACTCCTATTTCTTATTGCCTGTAAGCCTGTGATCTTGATGGTTTGTGCTTTCTGTCACTGTTGTGCATCCTCTTGTTTATGTACGTTTTAGTGTTTCACCGGCACTAACTCTTCCATCTGTGTTGACTCAATCTTGAGGACGTATTTGAGGCATTTCCCAGGGCATTACTGCTGCACTCATCATGTGGATGAGAGCTATATGACAGAGTCAGATTCACTCCATGCTGACTTGTCTGTTCTGGTTCTGATACTTTATGTCCATCTTGAACCATAGACATCAGAAACGAGGGTCCTACCAAGTGAGCCAACCTGACAAATTGCCCAAGCCAAGCCATCTAGATACATCTGTGGACTAAGAAAGAACATTGGAAATGGAAGGTAGCAGATCAAGGGAGAAAAAAAATGTTCAGCTACCTGCAGCAAGCCTCATTCAATTCCATTTCAATGTTGTTGTCCGTTTAGAAAGTTATCACCGGCACACTGCCTGTTTAATTAAAAAATCACATGAATAATTAAGTGAAAAAATACACAATTACAAAAATCTGGCTAATTAAAGACATGTTAAAATATTAACACATTTAAAATAATTAAGGAATAAAGCCATTTTAAAAAATCCAATCAGTCCTTAAGATATTGTTCCTTACTGGTGTTCCTTCAAATTTCTGAAGATCCCTAGAACTGAAGACCCCTTCTGTAAATCTTTACAGCACCCTGGTCATTCTCTTTTGCAGAATTCACAATAACTTGGCTCCCAACAAAATCAATTAATGGGTTCCCTAGCATGGTGACTCAGTGTTTAGCACTGCTGCCTCACAGTGCCAGGGACCCAGGTTCGATTCCACCCTCAGGTGACTGTCTGTGTGGAGTTTGCACATTCTCCCTGTGACTGCGTGGGTTTGCTCTGGTTTCCTCCTACAGTCCAAAGATGTACAGGCTAGGTGGATTGGCCATGCTAAATTGCCCCTAGTGTTCAGAGATGTGTAGATTAGGTGGGTTATAGGGGGATGGGTCTGGGTTGGATGCTCTGAGGATTGGTGTGGACTTGTTGGGCCGAAGGGCCTGTTTCCGCACCGTAGGGATTCTATGTTGAAAAGTGAGTGTGATGGATGGAAGATGAAAACTGTAGTGTGATTCCGACATACTTCCATATGACCCCTGCATATCATTTCATAGAATCCTGGTTTGACAATCTCATTATTCCATAACACATTTCTGTAATTAAATTATTGAAAGTGTGCCGTTCATTCAGTAACCCCAGCTTTGAAAATGTAATCGATCAGTTCACATGCTTCTATTCCCATCTATTTGAGTGGCAAGAAATAAGGAATGGAAAGATCAGACAGGCATTGAGACGGAGGCATGCAAGGGAATGGTTCTGAATGAGTAATCTGTTAATGTCATACACAGTTGGTGGATATAGAATGACGCCTCTACACTCGCCTTCGTAAGGAGCCGATGTATTCCTGAGTGTCATGGTAATTATATTGTATTATATATCATGCAATAAAGCACCTTGTTAACTATGAATAGTGACAATTAATAAAAACTTTACAATGGTCAATCCTGTACCATGGTTCGTTAGACAGGTTCTGGACAAAGGACACTTAGAGGCAGTGAGCAGCCTCAAACAATGCTTGCTCTGAGCCACATACTGACAGAGGTGATAGATACCATGAGGAACCAGAAATGGCAATCAGGGTAATACCACATGGGGAAGAGTAGATGGGAGGAAAAAGCAAAGAAGTAAACTTGAAGAGCGGTGGTGTCGGAGCACCAGCCCTATAGAAAGAAAGTGGAAAATGCGGAAGAGGTAAATTAACCCCATCACAATGCAAATGAAAATGTGAAATATCAGAACACACACTATACGCTTCCGAAATATTTTGTTCCATTATTTCATTTGTCATATTAAAGATCAGGCTTCCTTTCAATTCTAGCCTACGAGTATTACACATATACTCTCGTTTGTGGTTTGTGAAATTAAGACTGATGTGATTGGCAAGTTGAAGAAAAGCAATTTTCAAGACTTAGCTGAAACACTGGGTGATGAAATCGTGTAAATAAAAACCGAAAGAACTGTAGATGCTGTAAATCAGAAACAAAAACAGTTGCTGGAAAAGCTCAGCAGGTCTGGCAGCATCTGTGAGGAGAAATAAGAGTTAACGCTTCGGGTCCGGTGACCCTTCCTCAGAACCTGAAATATTAACTTTGGTTTACCGTTCACAGATACTGCCACACCTGCTTTTCCAGCAACTTCTGTTTCTGTTTCTGATGAAATGATGCACCTATTGTAAACCTGGATATGAGTAACACTTCCAGAAGAAATCCCAAGCAGTGAAATGTGTTCTGTCCACTCATGCATTTTCTTAACAAGTTGTGCTGAAAGTTCTTGCAGGAAGTGGCACATTTGAGTTCAAAAACCCATTTGAAATGGTCATGTAGCATTGTATCATTTTCCCTGAGCATATCCAACATAACCACTGTGCATGACACACTTTACTTTCGAAGAGTATCCCACCTCCCAACTGTAACCTTGCATTTCCCATGGCTAATCCATGTGGCATACACTTCCTGGACAGTACAGGGCAATTTAGCCTGGACAATCCACTCAACCTGCACATCTTTGGACTGTGGGAGGAAACCCGTACAGCACAGGGAGAATGCACAAACTTCACACAAACTGTTGCCTGAGGGTGGAATCGAACCTGAGTTCCTGATGCTGTGAGGCAGCAGTGCTAATCATCGTGCCATCCACCTAGGTACTTGTAGCTGATAGATACTTGAAAGTCCGCATCGTGAATCTTCAAGCAGACAATGCCATGACCTAACTTTTGCCTAAAGACCAGGCTTAACTCTTTCAACTTGTTTTTGTTCAGTTTGAGAGAATTACCATCACTCTATTTTATGAACCTCTCCACCAGTTGTCTCATTTTCTAATCAACCTGTTCAGAGATGTTATGACCCACCTCTGGAGTAGGTGGGGCTTGAACCCAGGCGCCCCCTGGCCCAGAGGCAAACATCAACTGGATTCAGATGTTAGCAGCCTGTCAGTCTGGCCAGTCGTTGCCCTGAATGTTAAGCACTATCCAATGAATAGTTCAGCCAGCACAAACCTCCCGTACTCGTGGCCCTTAATTCTATTCCTTCTTCCAGCAAATTCCTCCTCTTTCTGTTGGCTGGGGGGAATGTGGATGGTTAGAAAGTCCTGACATATTGTGGAAATGTTCATCTCATTCTCTCTCTCTCTCTCTCACCACCCTGAAACCCAACTGCTGCTGTTCTGCTGGCTTCACCAACTCAAATAAGAGCTCGGTTTGAGTTAGTATTGTCGCATGTACCTAAGTACAGTGAAATGTTTTGTTGTCTGAGCAGATCATACCATACAAAGTGCATTAGAACAGAGCAAAGACAATGTTATGACTGCAGAGAAGGTGCAGACATTAAAATTAAAATTTGAGAGGTCAGAATTTCAGAAGTCTAGTAACAGCAGGGAAGATGCTGTCCTTGAATCTATTTGCATGTATAAATAATTTTATGCCGAATGGAAAAGGGTGGAAGAAACTATAACTGGGGTAGGAGGGGTCATTAATTATGTTGGTTCCTTTCTCGAGGCAGTGGGAAATATAGATGCAGTTAATGGATGGATGGCTGGTTTGTGCGATGGACTGGGCTGTGCTTATGACTCTGTAGTTTCTTGTGGTCTTAGGAACAGCAGCTGCCAAACTGTGCTGTGATGCATCCAGATAGATTTAGGAATGTTATTAATCAATACTACGTCATTTCATTTCCATGTGAAAACACAAGGTTGCCATCAATTTAGAGATAATAAAAGTGATAATGTCACACGGAAAATGTCTCTAATATTTTCTCCAGAGCCTGAAGTGCTGGCCTCCCTTTATAAATGTCATGATTCTCAGTTGAGCAGTGCAGCATCAACTTGTTCTAAATTTGCTGCAGAATTCAAGCTCCTGTTGGAGTTTTGAAGTTCTCGTTTGCTAATTCGGTCAGATTGGAAACAAATTTAAAAAGCCATTCACAGAAAACGGGAGATCAGACGTCCGAAGATACATTTCCATTTCGTGGAGAAGAGATTAATTAACTTTTGTGCACTGGGTTCCCTGCACTGAACTAGGCTGCCTCTCTAGACACCAACGGTATTTAATCAGTAAACTGAGGGACGGCTGCACTGGGACTGATTCATTATTATTCAGTAGCACAAAGCTCACGGATTCAGCCCCTAATCTGAGCTGATTGTAACTGGACGGGGCTGGGTGGAGGCTTACAATTAGCCCTTCAGGGAAGATGGGGAGAATCACCCTCACTAAACCGCAGTGCCTCCTCACTATCAGCTCCCAGACAGTCGGTAAAGCCACCTTCCTGCTCAATTGAGTCTCCTCCTTAAAGGGCCAATTTATAACCTTCCACCCAGCCCCGTCCAGTTACAATCAGCTCAGATTAGGGGCTGAATCCGTGAGCTTTGTGCTACAGAATAATAACGAATCAGTCCCAGTGCAGCCGTCCCTCGGTTTACTGCTTAATTGCTGTTGGTGTCTAGAGAGGCAGCCTAATTCAGTGCAGGGAACCCAGTGCGCAAAATCAATCAATCTCTTCTCCACAAAATGGAAATGCATCTTTAGATGTCTGTCTGATATGAGTAGCTTGCATTTAGCTCAAGCATTTGTAAGGATATTTGTAAGTTTGAATTAATGGAGGGGCAGATTGCAATGTGGTACACACCATAAAGACCAATAATTCTAATTTCAATGTATAGGCTGTGACGAGGTGGTTCATCTCAACAGGGACGTCAAAGCCTGGCTTTTTGTGGTTTTTTTAATCTAGCGAGTGCAGTCTCAAGCTGCTGAGAACTTGGGTTTGTATATTCATGACTTCAGAACATCGCAAAGTATTTTGTAGTCAATGACTTAAGTTTGAAATGTAGACGCATTGATTTCTGGACGGCCAGCAGAGCCAGTTACTACACAGCAAGGTCTCCTGACAGTGGGAAGCATATCCAGATAATTTGTCTTAGTTGTCAGAAAGAAAAAGCCATGCATTTGTGTAGCACCGTTCCAATCCGCAGGACATCGCAAAGCTTGTTATGACTAACGAAGTACTTTTGAAGTGTGACTAAGGGACAAATGTTGGCCAGGACACCAGATGTGTGGTTTATTTTTGAAATTTATTATTTCATGAGATGTCACGGGTCAGGCCAGCATTTGTTGCCTATCCTTAATTGACTTTGAACTGGTTCAGAGATAGTAGGAACTGCAGATGCTGGACAATCTGAGATAACAAGGTGTAGAGCTGGATGAACACAGCAGGCCAAGCAGTGTCAGAGGAGCAGGAAGGCTGACGTTTCGGGCCTAGACCCTTTGGGGGTCTAGCCTTAAACGTTTTTAACGCTCAGGTAGATTTTTTTGAACAGAAGGGGAATTAAGGGATACGGTGAGAGCTGGTTAAGTGGATCTGAGTCCACAAAAAGATCAGCCATGATCTTATTGAATGGTGGAGCAGGCTCGAAGGGCCGGACGACCTACTCCTGCTCCTAGTTCTTATGTTCTAGGTAGAGAGCCACCCACCAATTTCCCCTCCATGCTCAGTGTAAGGGCCTACCCAATCAGCAGGGGTAGAGGATTAACCATGATTGAGTCTTAAGAAGAAGCACTTATTGTGCACAATGATTTTATCACATTTTATTTCAGGCTTGGAGTAAGGATAGGTACATGGATAGAAATGGTTTGGAGGGATATGGGCCAAGAGCAGGCAGGTGGGACTAGCTTAGTTTGGGATTATGGACTGGTTGGACCGAAGGGTCTGTTTCCATGCTGTTTGACTGTATGACTATGTCTCTAGATACAAATTAGGCTGACTATTTAGGCATAATTACCAAAACAATCAGAAGCCAGAGATGACATGGCTGTTTCCCAGTTGGATCCCTTCATAAACTGGCTCTTCTCCATCCCAATGTGTCACATCATCAGACTAGATAGTGCTTGATGTGACTTCAACATTAACACCTGCAGAACCTTGTACAACATCTCCCCCCCGAGAACTTTACCCTCCACTGTTAATATTTATACATTCAGGTTTCTAACTACATTTACCTGTACCCTATATCCTCCCGGGTGTCAGCCTTCATCAGTACAGTCGGCCTGAAGGCTTCTTCGTTTTTCCACGGCGTGTTCTATTCTGGAAGATTGGTGGGTCTTTGATTTGATAACTTTTCAGCATTCGCGCACACTGTGAAAATTTGCTGATTTTTGTCTTCGAACCTACCTTCAGTGACACTGGAGGTAGAAAACAATTCAACAATTTATGTAAAGTCTGAGGCTTCCTGCTGACAATGAATCAAGAAGCATTGATTGGGAATGATGTAAACATTTTAAACTCTCTCACATTCCTTGTGTTGCAATGTTATTTGCAGCATACCTTTGTTGATTGACCTGCACCATGTGGTTTTTCCTTGATAACCTATGTTTCTTTAGCCATGTTGTTTAATCTGGAAGGACAGTGACACCTGCACCCGCATTAAACTTAAACTGAACAGGATGTCCATCGATAAGCACAAATTCAAAGGGGTCGGATCACCGATTTCCATTAGGACTGCTTCATGTGCCTTTTCTAATGGAAGGACGTTGTCCAATCTTTTTGAAAGAAGGTAAAGCTGCTGAGGTCTTACCGGACCATAGGGCTGCTCTCTCAGAGACTGAAATCACATGACAACAGGATATAGTCCAACAGGTTTATTTGAAATCACAAGCTTTCGGAGCTTGTTGGACTATAACCTGCTGTCATGCGACTTCTGGCATTGTCCATCCCAGTCCAACACCAGCACCTCCACCTCATTAGAGGAAGACGACTGGTGTGGTTTAACCTGAGGGTCACCACACCTGAGGTGAGGGATGAATTAGAATTAGAATTCCTACAGTGTGGAAACAGGCCCTTTGGCCCAACAAGTCCACACCGAACCTTGGAGCATCCCACCCAGACCCATTCCCCTATAACCCACACATCCCTGAACACTATGGGCAATTTAGCATGGCCAATCCACCTAGCCTGCACATCTTTGGACTGTGGGAGGAAACCGGAACACCCGGAGGAAACCCACGCAGACAGGGGGAGAATGTGCAAACTCCACACAGACAGTCACCTGAGGCTGGAATCAAACCTGGGTCCCTGGTGCTGTGAGGCTGCAGTGCTAACCACTGAGCCACCATGCCGCCCCATGATGAAGTTCAGTCGGCAGGACCTTACTGATAACCCCAGCTGGTGCAGGATATTGAACCCACACGGTTGGCATTACTCTACATTGGAAACCAAATGCTCAGCTAACTGAAAGCCCCAACCCTGAAGGAGGAGATTCTACTTCATTCGCCTGTTTACATAGTAAGCATTTGGCATTTGCTGCTCTAAAACTGTGTCCTACCTCTGCACATCTTCTGGAAATGGCCTGTAGTTTTACATTCTCTTGTTATAACTGGACATAGCTTGTGCTTACAGAATGTCCTTGTTGCACAGCACTGACTGTTAGTAATGTATGTATGTTTTGATAACCTTTGTATTGGCTTGTTCCCTGTGTCTGTACAGTGTTAATGTCTTATCACACGAACACCTCTAGATTTCCTGTGGTTAAGTCGTCCTTCTCCTCTCTGAATTTGTCTGTGAGCCATTCTGGTGTCTGCTTCAACTACTTTCCCCAAAGCCAAATCTTCTTTGATCTGTAATAAATCTGACAAAGAATTATCAGTAATTCCGACGACAATGCTGTGCATTGGAACTCGGATTCTGACTGCAGTCTTAATAAATCTACCCCACAAATTCACGGTTTAAATTACAACTGTCTTAGTCTTATCTTAGAATTCTTCTAACTGTACTCTTTCACGCGTCTCTGTTTCAAAATCTTTTGAATTACCCTGAATTCATTTTAAATGTATTCTGTAACTTTTTTGATGCTTTGGTTTTGGGATAAACTAATGTTCTGGGTCTGGATCTGGCTATAATATCGGTGCCTCCTGGCAATGGTGGTGATGTTTGTTCTGAAGGGTATGTGCTCTTTTCACTTCTATCCTACCCAACCTGGTCTTTTACGCTGGATTGTTTTATTTTTTATATTTTTTTTACATCTGCTCCCTGCCCTTGCCCATGGAGATTTCCAGCTCTATATCCATGGATCTCCAGATTTCTCCCAAAAATCCCTCTGTAAGGATTCAAACATCTGACTGTGACCAGTACTTTTTCTCTTCCTCCCAGCCCAAACTGCTTTTCCCTACATTTCGGGGCTGAAGGTTATTTTTTTACTGCTGTTGCCCTAACATTGTTGACTGCTCAGTAGGAGTAAATTACTGCAGATTCTGGAATCTGTAGTGAAAACAACAAATTCTAGAGATCACGACAGGTCAGGCAGCATCCATGGAGAGAGAACAAGCTAACGTTTCGAGTCTAGATGACTCTTTATCAGAGGTGAAACGTTAGCTCGCTTTCTGTCCGTGGATGCTGCCTTGACCCACTGTGATCTCCAGCATTTGTTGTTTTCGCTGTTTCTTTTCTCGACACTTTCCAGCTGTTGAACAGCTGTTACAATCTTCTTCAAACATTAATGCTCTTAAAGTTCGACATTCACCTTCTTTCTGGAATGTTTTCCCCCCGGGTTGAATGGATTTTATTTTTTAATCTTTGCTGCATTAAGGTATTGATGTAATGATTCCCATGGCTGATCACTGTGTCGTATGTTATAGTACAAACTTTGGAGGCTTGTGTTGAGGTACAATGCTGCCGCATGGGTCCCAGTTATGCTTACCTCTTTATGGGGTATGCGGAACAATCCTTGTTCCAGTCTCCCACAGCTCTTTTGTTGGTACATCGCGACTGTTTCAGTGCTTCTTCATGCTTCCCGCCAGGACCTTGAAAACTTCACTCATTTTGCCTCCAATTTCCACCTCTCCATAACTTTCACACCATCCGACACTTCCCTTCCTTCCCTTGACCTCTCTGTCTCTATTTCAGGCAATAAACTGTCCACTGCCTCCCACAGCTACCCTCACTACAGCTTGTCACACCCCACATCCTGCAAGGACTCCATCCCATTCTCCCAGTTCCTTTGCCTACGTTACATTTGTTCACATGATGCGACGTTCCAAAACAGCACTGCTGACATGACTTGCTTCTTCCATAACCGCGGTTTCCCACCCACTGTGGTTGACAGGGCCCTCAACGACATCCGACCTATCACCCGTGCTTCCGCCCCTGTCCCTTCCCATCACTCACAACAGTGTGATCGGGTCTCCCTTTTCCTCACTCAACATCCCACCAGCCTTCGCATTCAAAGGATCATTCTCTGCCATTTCAGACAACTCCAACAGGACACCACCACCAAATATATCTTCCCCTCGCTCCCCCATCTGCATTTCGCAGGGACTGTTCCCTCTGGGACACCCTAGTCAATTCCACAACCACCAACACCACCCCCCACTTCCCACATAACCGCAGAAGGTGCGAAACCTGGCCCTTCACCACCTCCCTGCTCACCATCCAAGGGCCTAAACAGTCTTTCCAGGTGAAGCAGCATTTCACCTGTACCTCCTCCAATCTTGTATTGTATTCACTGTGCCCAATGTGGCCTACTCTAAATTGGAGAAACCAAACGCAGACTGGGTGACCGCTTTGCAGAATACCTCTGGTCTGTGTGCAAGCAGGACCCCAACCTTCCTGGTCATTTTAACACAGCGTCCTGCTCACATGCCCATGTGTCTGTCCTCGGCATGCTGCAGTGTTCCAGTGAATCACTGTACAAACTTGAGGAACAATATCACATCTTCAGGCTAGGCACTTTACAGCCTTCTGGGCTCAATATTGAGTTCAGCACCTTCAAATTGTGAACCAGTTCCTATTTCTTCCCTTTCTTTTAGCTTGTTATCGTGTCCTCTCTCCCCTCCCTCCATCCCAATGGGGACTGCCCGTCGTTTCAAGCCTGGCAGTTTGATGTACAACTGTTCTGCCACTCTCACATTCTGATCACTTAATGTGAACTTTTCTCCATCAGCACCCTACACCCACTACCCACCCCCTCCAAACCCTAGCATAAATGCTGCCCCCTCCACACTTCACTACAGCTCTGATGAAGAGTTATTCAGAGCTGAAACGTTAGCTCGCTCTCTCTCCATGGATGCTGCCTGACCCGCTGCGATCTCCAGCATTTGTTGTTTTCAGTAAAGGATTAACCCAGTTCTGCTGTTGGTCCAAATGCTTTGAAGGTTAACTGGCCAGGAGATGATTGGATGACGAACCACCCAGGGACTGGGCCCAGCTGGACTCGCATGTGGAACACCAACAGCAGGTCCACTCCAGCAGGGGGCAGCATTTCTGCACAAAGAAGGAAGGGCGCTAGATTAAGAGAGAAACAGATCAAGCATCATCATGGTAACGTACAACGAGATGCAATGAAATTGGCCACCATTGCTTCTGGTTCATGAATAATTGCTGGTGAGCAGGTCCAGGCATTTCTCAGTCAGAGCTTTCTCAGATCAAAAAGAAGAGACTGATAAGACACCAGGGAACGCCATAGTCTCAGACAATGCTGCTTTGGCACAGAATGCTTGACTTCCACAACAGCCTGGCGTTCTTGGATTGACACCAGGAAGAAAACAATAGCAGCTGCTCTACTCTTGGCTGAAAGCCTCAGAAATCCACGCCACCGCTCCGCCACACACACACACACACACTGCCTGCTGATACAATCTGAAGGCAAGATACCATAATACTGCAGCTTTTCACATCCCCTCACCAATCTCAAAATGCTCCAAGTGCTTCACAGATGCAATGAAATGCAGTAACTCTTGTGGCCATCTGATTTGTATACTGTAGGATCCTACAGTTCGGAGTGAAATGCCTCAGGCATGAATGTTGGCCAGACCACCTTTTTTAATCAGTAAGAGAATCAAGGGGTTGAATGGAATAGGCAGGAAAGTGGAATTGTGGATGATCAGAGCAGAATGGCCTTCTTCTGCTGTTATGATGTTTATGGGCGCCAGGTAAATTTTAACATCCATCTTAGCCACGGCAATAGGGCTTCGCGTTTCCCAAAAGACAATGCACAGAATTAGCTGCACATGGTCTTCCATCTCAGGCGGCCAGTATGATTCGCATTGACTCCATAAGGTGCTGCAAGATTACTTCCAGCACTGCTGTGTGTTTTCGAACGGTTAGAGATCCGTCCACAACAACGAGACATCTCAAAGCACTTTACTATCAATTAAATCCTTTTAAAGTCTAGTCACCGTTTAAAGATAGCTTCGTTTTTGTTTTATCAATGCACCATAGAAAGCATCCCAGGATGTGGGCAGGTATGGAAGGTTTGCGTTATAAGGGGAGTCTGCATTGGCTGGGACTATTTTGCCTGGTGAGTGGGAGGTTGAGAGATGACCTTGTAGAAGTTTATAAAATAATGAGGGGTGTAGATGGAGTTTTTCCCCCCAGGATGGGGTTTTTCAAGACTAGGGGGTGGGGCACATTTTTAAAGTGCGAGGAGGAAGATTTAAGAAAGACATGAGGAGTAAATTTTGTGTGGAATGAACCTCCTGAGGAAGTGGTGGATGTGGCTACAATATCCAAATACGTTTGAATAAGTATGTGACCAGGAAAGGTTTGGGAGGATATGGGCCAGGAGCAGGTAGGTGGGACTAGGTTAAGTTGGGATGATGTTCGGCGTGGACTGGTTGGACTGAAGGGTCTGGTTTTGTGCGGTGTGATTCTATGACTCTATGACCATTGCTGATTGTCAAGTTCACTAATGTTCTTCAGGGAAGGAGCTATCCTTACCTGTTCTAGCCTACATGTGACTCCAGACCCACATTAATTAGGGATAGATAATAAATGCTGGTCCAGCCAGTGACACTCACATCCTGTAAATGAAATTAAAAGTCTGTTTTTGTGACGTTGGTTGAAGGATTAATCTTGGTCTAAGACACAAGGAGGACAGCCTGCACTTCTTTGAAATAGGGTAATGTTTACAGCCACTTGAGCAGCCTCAGTTTAGGGTCTGGAGTGAGCGATGGCAGAGCCCAGCATGCAGCACTCCTGCAGTACTCCAGTGAAGAGTCAGTGGAGACAGAAACAAGAGTAGGCTGGTAAGCATGTGTTAATGCTGGCTGTCCTTCTTTAAATATTAATGGCGCCCCTGACGCAGGTGCTGACCAAAGTCCCAGTGAGTTTCCATGAAAGCCAAGCCTATTTGCTGATATTCTATCGCTTCCTGTTGTACTTCGTGTAAGGTGATACAGTCAGACATAGTGTACACAACGCTACAGCTCAACAGCTGTCAGACACATCATCCATTTACTCTCCAATTCTCATCTTCAACTTCCCCTTTTGTTCCCTTCCTCTTTTCATTTTCTTCCAGTTGTGTCATTTCTAACTGTCCGCATCCTTAATCAGATTAATACTAAGACTTTACAAAATAAGTTCTGAATCTAATGCCAATTTGTGAAGCTGGCTTTTGGCTGTACATCGGAACAGGAGTAGACCATCTGGCCCATTGACACTGCGGCATCATTTAGTACAATGACTGATAGAACACTTCAATACCTTTTACCCACCCCGTCCCCACAACCCTGGGAATCATCAAACTATCCACCTTAAACCTTAAACCTACGGTGAGACCAAGCCTCCGCAGCCCTCTGAAGCACAGAATTGAAGAGGTTCACAATCCTCTGAGTAAAGTCACTTCTCCTCATCTTGAACCTAAGTTGCATCCCCACCCTTATATTAAATCGTGACCCCTCTCCCCAGCTGGGGGAGGCATCTTACCTGCATCTACTCTGCCTGTCCTTTTAAGTATTTTGTAAGTTTCAATGAGAGCTTCTCTCATTCTTTGAAACTCTAGAGAAGTCAGTCCCAATTTCTCTTCACAGCACAGTCCAGCCATCCTGGGAGCAAGTATGGTGAACTTTCATTGCACACCCTCTATGGAGTCATGTCTTCACTGAGATGAGGAGTAAATCTGCACACAATACTCCAGGTGATGACCTGCCCCACCAAAAGCAGCATCCTGCTGGAAATAACATTGCCTCTATGTCCCCCTCCGCGTCATACATCTTTCTAGCTTTGACAGTCTGTTCCTTCATTATGACTGGGTCAAAAAAAACTCTCACATCTCCAGTAATCATCATAGCAAGGACAGCAGCAATTTAATTAAGGCGCCCATCATCACCAGCTTCCTGAGCCAAGTCGCCACGAGCAGTAAATGCCACCTTGCCAGCATCAGGCATGTCCTGTGACCAAACGCACAAAAGAAATCCAGATCAGATTAACTCCCGGGGCGTGGAAACAAATAGCATTTTCAGAGTCAGCATTTTTAAAATGTTGAACCATAATTTCATTTTGGAATGTGTTGAATTTTGCCTGTTTCAGGGATAGGTACGATTCTATTGTGAATGATGCGAGTGTGAAATCTGTGTTTGAACGGAATGTTATTCCCACAATAGCCCATCAGCCTTGTAGATTGGAGCAATACTGAGAGTGTTCTCCAGGGGGCACTAATTCAGTGCTCACCCTGCACACACACTGAAAACTTCAGAACTGCTTTCTCAATTTCCACAGATACAAAACGATCATTTTGAAGTTTGCAAAAAGATGTGCTGACTAAATTACACTACTACCTCGATTCTCTGGCATTGGAAGACAAGTGTCAACAACATGTACAGAAGGCACTTAAACCCTTTAATGATGAAGTCAGGACAAACACAATTCTCAGTTCCTTGCACGAAGAAACACAATTTCACAGAATCCCCTACAGTGTGGAAGCAGGCCATTCAGCCCCTCAAGTCCACACTGACACTGCAAAGAGCATCTGACCCATCCCTGTCACCCTGCATTTCTCACAGCCAATCCACCAAACCTGCACATCTTTGGACCGTGACAGGAAGTCAGAGCACCTGGAGGAAACCCACATAGAATCATGGAATCCTGCATTATGGAAACAGGCCATTCACACCAACAAATGCACACTGACTCTCCAAAGAGCATCCCACCCAGACTCACACCCCTACCCTATCCCTATAACCCTACATTTTCCCCCACAGCTAATCCACCTAACCTGTACATCCCTGGATGCTATGGGCAATTTAGCACAGCCAACCCACTTAACCTGCACATCTTTGGACCGTGGGAGGAAACTGGAGCACCCACATAGCCTGCCATTACACACCCCCTGTTGTTAGTGACAAACAGTCGCCCTTAACATCTATTCACCCTCCCAGCCTGATCTTTAACAACTCCTTTGTCTGTCCAACTGTCTTTCTCTCTCTTTGGGCTCTATCCTATCATTTACTCCCTACCCCACCCACGTCCCTATTTTCTGCCTGTAAATTGACGTTTTCCCAGCCACCATCAGTTCTGAGGAAGGGTCACTGGACCCGAAATGTTAATTCTGTTTTCTCCTTTGCAGATGCTGCCAGACCTGCTGAGCTTTTCCAGCAACTTCGTTTTTGCACTCAAAGGAAACCCACACAGACACAGGGAGAATGCGCAAACTCCACACAGACAGTCACCTGAGGCTGGAATTGAACCAGGTCCCTGGCGCCGTGAGGTAGCAGTGCTAACCACTGAGCCACCATGCCACTCATTACATACTGCCCATCTCCTAGAGAGGTTCTTGCTATTTCACATCCAATTCAGGTTCAGTAAAATGTAATAAAATTCATTCAAGAATTGACAACTACAGAACCATTCCATTTTTAATGAAGTTTATGTCTGTAATCTCACTAAGAGCTATTGTCAACTTGATTGGAGCACTGACCCTATAATGAAATTTAATCCTTTTTTAATGTAAGTGACCATTTGACCATTGGGTTAAAATCCTACATCTCCTTCCTAACAGCACTGTGGGTGTCTCTGTACCCCAGGAATTATTTTACTCAAGATGGTTGTGACTTTTTGGGATTCCTTGCCACAGAGGTCTGTGGAGGCTGAGACTTTTGAGTATATTTAAGGTGGAGATTGATACATTTCTATTTTTATCAATGGGTGTACAGGATTATGGGGATGGCGTGAGTGACAGATATTATATTGTTCGATCAACTCTGATCATATTGAATGACAAAGCAGGATAAGTGGGCTGAATGACCTGCACATGTGTCTCACCACCTTTTCCAGAATACCAGAGATATGGGCAATAGATGTTGACCTAGCGTGAAATACAAGTAATTAGGATTTTCTTTTCCATTTGTCAGAAACCAGCGCTAACAATAGACATATAACCTGCTGGATGTGATTCGCAAGCTGTTACTGGCACTCTATCTGGTACGGCTTTGGTGCCAGCAATTTTGCTTTGTACTCAACAGGACAGTGGGTTCAAGTTTCACTTGTGCACCAGATATCTAGGCCAAGAGAATGCTGCATTGGTGCTGCCTGTTGCAAGAGGCATTAAACAAGGCAGCTCAGGGGCTCAGTGGTTAGCACTGCTGCCTCCCAGCACTAGGGTTCAATTCCATCCTTGGGTGACTGCCTGTGTGGAGTTTGCACGTTCTCCCCGTGTCTGTGCAGGTTTCCTCCGGGTGCTCTGGTTTCCTTCCACAGTCCAAAGAAGTGTAGGATTGGCCATGCTAAATTGCCCCAGAGATAGCAGGAACTGCAGATGCTGAAGAATCTGAGATAACAAGGTGTAGAGCTGGATGAACACAGCAGGCCAAGCAGCATCAGAGGAGCATGAAGGCTGACGTTTAGGCCTGAAACGTCAGCGTTCCTGCTCGTCTGATGCTGCTTGGCCTGCTGCGTTCATCCAGCTCCACACCTTGTTATCTCTTATGCTAAATTGCCTGTAGTGTTCAGGGGTGTGTAGGTTTGGGGAATGGGTCTGGGTAGGATTCTCTGAGGGTTAGTGTGGAATTGTTGACCCAAAGGACCTGTTTCCCCACTGTAGGGATTCTATGGCAATGTAGGCTGAGTCAGTGAATGTAAAAGACCCCACAGCATGATTTTAGAGAAGGGCTGGTCAGTCCTGGCCCATATTCATCCCTCATTGAATACCATAAAAAAAATGCAGTCAGGTCATTATCAGATTGCTGTCGTGATTTAGCTGCTGCATTTTCTTCAGCATTACAGACGCCACACCATGAGAAGCATTTAAAAGCCTTGAACAGGAGACAGAGTCAGTTTTGTCAGCTTGAGGACAGATTTAGGAAAGTTAGCACAGAACAGAGAGCATTAACCAAATAAACATCCTTTGAGATGATGGGAGATGTTGGTGGAGTTGGACAAAGGAGGTCACCATCAACAAAGAACTGGAGGGGAATTTTTTTTAAAATCAGAATAATTGTCAGGGTCTGAAACACTTGGCTTGAGCAGGTGGTGGAAGCTAATTCCACAAGTAAGGGAGTGGTACTGGATGCTCCACTTCGGCTGAGTGCCGTCTCAGCACACACTAGAAATTGAAGACAGCACTTTCTTCCAGCTGCAACACTCAGGGTTGCAGGTTCAAAATGCATTGCTTTGAGTAATGTTTCCAATTTGGCAGCTTTTCTATCAAATCGCCCAAGGAAATCCAGCAGTGTAACCAAGTTGCCTCACAATCCTTTCTCTCACTTTCTTTGTTCTCAACGGGTGCTGACTTTGAGACAGTGTAAACAAGGGGCATCTGTGTCCAGTGGCTGACATGTTGGCAATTGCAGGGTCCAGATTGAAGGTGACTGGCAAAGGAACTAGGGGTGAATGTTTACTTGATGCAGTGCGTTGTTACAATCTGGAAGACATGGCTTGAAAGAGCAGATTCAACCACAACTTTTGAAAAGGAATTTAGCCAATATTGGAAGGGAAGACAAAAGTACAGGCTTGTGGGCATAAAGCAGAGATTGGAACTGTTTGGAGAACTTTTTCCAATGAACTGGTGCAGGCATAAAGGACTGAATGACCTCTTCCTGTGGCTGATTCTCTGACTGTTTACCCAAGTGTGATGTGAGTGGTCAATATTGATTGAGTATTGACGTTCTGAGGAAGGAACCGAAACGTTGACTCTGTTTTTTCCTTCACAGATGCTGCCAGACCTGCAGAGCTTTTCCAGCAATTTCTGTTTTTGTTCCTGGTTTACAGCATCCGCAGTTCTTTCAGATTTATTGATTGAGTAGAACCTACGATGAACGTCCAAATCTGCTCCCACCTTAGTTTTTAACCCCTTGCTACTCCTTATTATGTACATTGAGACTGTCCCTCTATCGTACTATGATTATGAAAATTAAATACAATTCATAAATACTGAATAAATTTACAATTGATGACATGGCTCTCAGTTTCAGTGGCACCGATCGATAATTGATATGCCTCCCTAACCTGTCGCAGTGGCTGTGGTGAGTATGCTGTACTGTAGGAAGTTCCAGGGCTTTAACCTAATGACAATGAGGAAATAATATTGATATTTTCTGATCAAACTATTCTGAGATGTTATTACACACCTGTGGAGCAGGTAGGACTTAACCTGGCCAAGGGACAACGCCACTGAATTACAAGAGCCCTGGAACAATGATACATGTTGGTAACGTGGATAGCACAGAAAAAGTGATTTGACACACTCTGACATCCAAACACATATCCCACTAATCAGTTTTCTGACCCAGACCCTTTTATTCAGTTTAATGAAAGACAGTGCAAGTGCCACATTGCAACATTTGCCATATCTTTTGCTGTAAAGAGGTCTCTGGTCCTGATCATAACGTCATACAGCACAGGAATGGACCCTTCAGCCCAACTTGTCCATGCTGTCCAAGTTTCCCAAACTAAACCAGTCCCAGTTGCCTGCGTTTGGCCCATATCCCTCTAAACCTTTCCTATTCATGTACCTGTCTCTTAAATGTTATAACTGTACCTACTTCTGCCCCTTCCTCTAGCAGTTCATTCATAGAATCCCTGCAGCATGGAGGCAGCCCATTCAGTCCACACTGACCCTCCAAAGAGCATCCTGCTACCCCTAACCCTATTCCTGTAAACCTGCATTTCCCATGGCTAACCCACCTAAACTGTACATCCCTGGACACTATGGGCAATTTAGCATGGTCAATCCACCTAATCTGCACAACTTTGGCCTGTGGGAGGAAACCGGAGCCCCCAAAGGAAATCCACACAGACACGGGGAGACTTTGCAAACTCCACACAGTCGCCCGAGGGTGGAATCAAACCTGGATCCCCGGTGCTGTGAGGCAGCAGTGCTAACCACTGAGTCACCGTGCCACCCCATTCCACACACAAACCACCATCCGTGTGAAAAAATTGCCCCTGAGGTCCCTTTTAAATCTTTCTCCTCTCACCTTAAAACATACCCCCTAGTTTTGAACTCCCTGACTCTAGGAAGCAGATGTTTGTATTCACCTTATCTTTGCCTCTCCTGATTTTATAAACCTCTATCAGGTCACCTCGCAACCTCCTATGCACGAGTGAAAAAAATCCCAACGTATCCAACCTATCCTTATAACTCAAAACTTCCAGTCTTGGCAACGTTCTGGTAAATCTTTTCTGAACCCTCTCCAATTTAATAATGTTCTTCCAGGGAAAATATGCCTTTAATTATCTAGAATAAAAGCTGGAACATAAATTCCATAAGGTCATCCAACACAACAGCAAAATCAGACCATTCAGCCCATTGAGACTGCTCCACCATTCAATCACAGTTTCTCAGCCCCATTCTCCTGCCTTCTCCCCATAACCCGTGATCCTCTTATTAATCAAGAACTTATCTATCTCTGTCTTAAATACACTCAATAGCTTAGCCTCCCCAGCCTTCTGCGACAATGAATTTCTCCACAGATTCACGACCTTCTGGCTGAAGAAATTCCTCCTCATTTCCGTCTGAGTCGCTCCTACCAGTGGAAATGTCTTCTCCATATCCACTCTATCCACACCTCTCTGTATTCCGTAAATTTCAATGACATACCCCCTTCATCTTTTGCGTATAGACCCAGAGTCCTCAACCGCTCCTCATATGACAAGCCCTTCATACCTGGGATCATTCTTGGGAACCTCTTCTGGACCCCCTCCAAAGCTAATACATTCTTTCATAGGTACAGGGGCAGAACTGCTTACAATATTCCAAATGTGGTCTGACCAAAGCATTATATAGTTTCAGCAGTGCATTCTAGCCTCTTGAAATGAATGCTAACATTGCAATTGTCTTCCTAACTGCCAACAGAACCTGCATGTTAGCCTTAAGAGAATCCTGAACCAGGACTCCTAAGTCTCAATGTGCTTCAGATTTCTGAAGCCTTTCCCCATTTAGAAAATAATCTATGCCTCTATTCTTCCTAGCAGAACCTCACACCATTCCAGCTTGTGCTGACAAGTGCCAAGTAACACTTGCACCAATCAATATCTTCAAGCAAAAAAAGGGTAGATTCTCCGCAACCATCTCTTTAGACATTGGATGGCATTAAAATGGATGAACTGGACCAGCCAGACAATATTGTGTCTACAGCAGAAGGTCAGAGGCTGGCAATCCTGTAGCAAGTAATTCACTTCCTGACTCCATAGGCTTCACCATCTATAAGACACAACCAAATCAGGAGGGTTAGTAAGAACTGCTGATGCTGGAGTCAGAGATAACACAGTATGGAGCTAGACAAACACAGCAGGCCAGGCAGCATCAGAGGAACAGGAAAGTTGAAGTTTTGGGTTGGGACCATTCATCAGAAATGATTTCTGAAGGAGCGACCCGACCCGAAACGTCAACTTTCCTGCTCCTCTGATGCTGCCTGACCTGCTGTGTTCCTCCAGCTCCACACCGAGTAATCTCTAAATCAGGAGGGTAATGAAATACTCCCCACTTGCCCAGATGAGTGCAACTCCAAGAACACCCAAGAAACCAATCCAGGATGAAGTAACCTGCATGATGGGCACCTCATCCAACTCTTTCAAAATTCACTCCCTCCACCACTGACACACACTGGCAGCACTGCGTACCATTCCAATGCAGACATTCACCAAGGATCTTTTGATACCATCTTCCAAATCTATGATGTCTACCACCTAGAAGGACAGCAGATATGTGGGAACAGCAACCCCTGCAAGGTCCCTTCCAAAACCTCACCATCCTGACTTGGAAATATATTGCCTTTCCTTCTGTGTCACTCTCAAAATCATGAACTAGGCCAGCATTTATTACCGTCCTAACTGCCCTTGAGAAGGTGGTGGTGAGCTGCCTTCTTGAACCGCTGCAGTCATGTGAGGTGAGCAAACCCACAGCTCTTTTAGAGAGAGAGTTCTAGGCTATGGAACTGTCCAGTACTCCTTCCCTAACAGTATTATGGATGTATCTACATGGACTGGAATGGTTCAAGAAGGCAGCTCACTACCACCTTAGCGATTAGGATTGCGCAATAAATCACAGCAGATTCAAATCCCATAGTCGATTTTGTTTTAAAAGAATCACGGAAAGCATTGGAATGGAAAGCATTGCAGAAGCTCAGCAGGTCCGACAGTGACTGTGGAGAAAAGAACAGAGTTACCCTTTCATGTGAGAGAGATAGTAGGAACTGCCGATGCTGGAGAATCTGAGATAAAACGTTGTGAATCTGGATGAACACAGCAGGCCAAGCAGCATCAGAGGAGCAGGAAAGTTGACGTTTCGTGTCGAGACCCTTCTTCAGAAAAGCCTTTTCTGAAAGTTACCCTTTCATGTTTTTTGTTCTGAAGGAGATTCATGCTGGACTTGAAACGTTGACTCTGTTTTCTCTCTACAGATGCTGCCAGACCTGCAGAGTTTCTCCAGCACTTTCTGCTTTTGCCTCAGGTTTTCAGCATCTGCAGTTCTTCGCTTTTTGTGCAGTATTTTGTTTCTAAGTGAAAAAGATACTTCAATGATTCCAATTCCCCTTTAATTGCATTAAACATTTTCTAACCATCCTGCTCAAGACATATTAACATAGGCCTCTGCAGCAGGGGCAGGTGGGATTTCAACCCAGGTAGCCTGGCCAGAGGTAGTGATACCACCACTGCGCCACAAGAGCCCCCAATTACTTTTAAGTAACATGACACAACTGAGGAGCAAGTGCGACTTGAAGCCAGGCCTTCTAGATTAGAGGCAGGGGTACTGCGAGTGCACTACAAGATCCTATTGCCCTATATGTAACTATTTTCCAAAAATTGGTGCATGCAGCGCTCTGGTGGTTTTCAGTGAAACGCAGAATGAAATCCACGAAAAATGACTGCGAGTTCCAAGTCTGCATTGCAAGCCTGGCGCCTCTGCAGCAATGGCCAGGGGAAGGCCCCCCACTCTTCTTGTGCAATTAATTCCAACCTATTTTTATCTGAATGATTTAGGGAAGACGCCAGCCGAGGGTTGCAAAAAAAAACCCGGTCAGGGGTTCGCTGCCACCCATTGCAATTGGTAAATAGAGGAGCCTAGCCTTACGCTGGTGGGCGACAAGAGGACGAGGAGGATGAGAATGAGGGGGCGCGCGGTGCACCCTGGGAGGTGGAGTCCGGGACCGTCCGCCCACAAGGTGGCGCCGCGGGTCGTGGACTACAGATCCCGACAGGCGTCGCGCTGACCGGCCGTGACAGCGCCTGCGCAGTGGTAGTGCCTCTTGTTCCCTTTAAATCGCTGGCTGTCTAGCGCAGGCGGAGCGGTGCAATAGAGGGGAGAGAATTGAGAGTGTGCGGCTTTGGGTGCAAGGGGAAGAGCGAGAAACAGCATTTAACCTGCGAATGCAATTCCCCTCCTCCAGCCTGAGGTTTGCTGCTCCATGTGGAGCTTTTTGCATATTATAGAATAGGCTCCCAGCTCTTTATCCCACATTCAGATCCAATAGTAGTTGCGGCTGGTCCCAGCTCCTCGCCATTCAGCAAACATGGGCAACCGCGGGATGGAAGAACTGATCCCCCTGGTCAATCGGATGCAGGATGCTTTCGCTCAGATAGGACAGAATGCCAACCTGGACTTGCCCCAGATCGGGGTAGTGGGGGGACAGAGCGCCGGCAAGAGCTCTGTGCTGGAAAATTTCGTCGGAAAGTGAGTCGATGCATGCAATTTATTTCTCTCTTCTTTCCCGTTATAGATATATTTTTACTTGAATGATCATAATTTATGACTGTGCTCGTGCTGTTGGATTTGTTGTTGATTTACCGTTCCCCCCGCCCACCCAAAACAAAACGCCAAGACAGCAAATCCAGAGAGGCAAGGAGGTTTTAATGTTATCTGTTATTTATTAAACAAAACACCAGATCCACTGCATTCAGAGCCGGATTCCTGCCCTAATCTTTGCTGCATGTCACTAGATA
Organism: Ginglymostoma cirratum; assembly: GCA_024137785.1. NCBI lineage: Eukaryota > Metazoa > Chordata > Chondrichthyes > Orectolobiformes > Ginglymostomatidae > Ginglymostoma > Ginglymostoma cirratum. The sequence continues at coordinate 32,777,981 of JAHRHZ010000035.1, forward strand.
AACAGCAGGTCTAAATCGGCTGAGAATTATGTGGAGAGGCAGGACCAGATCACTGACATCAATTCAGCAGATTTAACCTTACGCCTATCTCTGCCCCTTTGCAATGTATTTGTTTTAAAATATTGGAAGGTCCAAATCTTGTTTTCATTCCATTTCTCCCCCGCATACACACACACAGTCCAAACTGTACAGTTAACAGTATTTAAAGGAGACCTGTGTATGAAATCGATAGGTTTCATGAGGCTGCTTTTTGCCAAACCGGGCTTCGCTGAGTCCACTTCATTCATTGACCTTGGCTCCAGCGGCAGTGTCTCCCAACATTGCAGCGAATTCCAGGTGGAGCCCCGGCAGCGTTCCCACAAAACAACAATTTCACCGCATTCGGCGGTGAATCCGCCATAGGGACACAGTGTGACTGTATCCACGGCTGTGTCACTGTATGTACCTGTGACTGACTGTGTCTGTCACTGAGGTATTTCTCAGTGTTCACCTGTCACTGCCTGTGTTAGTGTGTGACTGTTATTTTGTCACAGTCAACACTGTTATTTTGTCATTGCACGTGACTGTCACTGCCAGCTATTATGTCACTCTCTTCGTTACTGTGTGACTGTTACTTTGTCACTGTGTCATTGCCTGTTATTGTCTGACTTATTCTGTCGCTGTACCTGTGTCATT
>JAHRHZ010000035.1:32780488-32798759 GCA_024137785.1 Ginglymostoma cirratum
GGAGATGTCAGTGTTTAAGGAGCAGTATACTGCTGAGGGAGTGCCTCAGTGTTGGAGGATCAGCACTGAGGGAGCGCGACCAGTGTCAACACCACCTGGTTCTGTGACTGTGCCTGATGGAGAGGAGTCACCTATGGCTGAGATAACACTCCTCGGGCACTCTCTGGGTGCAGTACTGAGTGCTACCACTGCTCCTGCTGGCAGTATTGCAGCTCTGCTCATGTCTGGGCTGCAGCTCTCACGGCCTGGCATTTCTGCCCACCCCTGGGTGTTTGATGCCAAAGAAAGTCAACCTGAGGGGAGCTTAACACCAGTGGGATTTGCTCAAATGCACTGATCAAAGGCTGTTGCCAGTTTCTCCTGGTCTCAAGACAAGACCCCAGCTGCCAACATTTGGTACCAGCTGAGGTTTATAATTTAAGTCACAGGAAATTCGAATACAGCAATTCTGGATTGACATTTCAGACCAGTGCCAGAGCACCACCATTCAGTACCTACTGCTTCTGTGTCTAATGCTGTCCGTTAATACTAGAGTCTTTGTTCAGGTGCGCTATTTTGTTAAACTCTAATCTCAGTCTGGCACAACAAGGATTCATGGGTATTTTGCTGAAAATGTCACGAGCCAGAGCAGAGGAGATTTGCTATCAGCATGTGCCCATCAGTTCATAGAATCCCTACAGTGTGGAAACAGGCCCTTCAGCCCAACAAGGCCACGCCGACCGACAGAGCATCCCACCCAGACCCCTATAACCCACCTAACGTACACATCCCTGAATGGGCAATTTAGCATGGCCAATCCACCGAGCCTGCACATCTTTGGAGTCCTTTGTAACCATCAATCCCATAATGTCATGGGGGTAAAGAATGCCAATTGGAAACGTTAAGCAAAAACAGCAACTTTTATTTATGTAGCAACTTTAAAAAATTCATTTGTGGCATGTGGGTGTTGCCTGCTGCACCAGCATTTATTGCCAGTCCTTAGTTGCCCTTGAGAAGGTGGTGGTGAGCTGCCTTCTTGATCCACTGCAGTCCACCTGCTGTGGGTTGACCCACAATGCCGTTAGGGAGTGAATTCCAGGATTTTGATCCAGCGACACTGAAGGAACGGCGATGTATTCCCAAGTCAGGATGGTGAGTGGCTTGGAGGGGAACTTGAGGGTGGTGATGTTCCTGTGTATCTGCTGCCCTTGTCCTTCTAAATGGAAGTAGTCATGGGTTTGGAAGGTGCTGACTGAGGATCTTTGGTGAATTTCTGTAACGCATCTTGTAGATAGTACACACTGCTGCTACTGAGCATCGGTGGTGGAGGGAGTGGATGCTTGTGGATGTGATGCCAATCAAGTGGGCTGCTTTGTCCTGGATGGTGTCGAGCTTCTTGAGTGTTGTTGGGGCTGCACCCATCCAGGCAAATGGGGAGTATTCCATCACACTCCTGACTTGTGCCTTGTAGATGGTGGACAGGCTTTGAGGAGTCACGAGGTGAGTTACTCGCTGCAGTATTCCCAGCTTCTGGCTTGCTCTTGTAGCCACTGTGTCTATGTGGTGAGTCCACTGAGTTTCTGGTCAATGATAACCCCCAGGATGTTGATAGTGGGGGGATTCAGTGATGGTAACACCATTGAATGTTAAGGGGTGATGGTTGGATTGTCTCTTATTGGTGATGGTCATAGCCTGGCATTTGTGTGGTGCGAATGTTACTTGCTACTTGTTCAGCCGAAGCCTGGATATTGTCCAGATTTTGTTGCATTTGAACATGGACCGTTTCAGTATCTGAGGAGTCATGAATGGTGCTGAACATTATGCAATCATCAGTGAACATCCCCACTTCTGACCTTATGATGGAGGGAAGGTCATTGATGAAGCAGCTGAAGTTGGTTGGACCAAGGACACACCCTGAGGAACTCCTGCATAGTAAAACACATAGTAAAACCTCTTAGGTGGGCTCACCAAAAATGTAAAGTCCATCCATGCCCTTCTTATCTTTAGACTCGACTTTTCCAATGCAATCTTGGCTCTCATCTCACGTTCTACCCTCTTTAACCTCAGCTCGTTCCAAAAGTTAGCTGCTCTTAAGGGTCCCGACCTGAAACGTCAACTTTCCTGCTCCTCTGATGCTGCCTGGCCTGCTGTGTTCCTCCAGCTCCACACTGTGTTTACTCTTGGCCTTAGTTTCATCAGGCCCCATTAACCCATCATTGCTTGGTTAAGTGACCCACGTTGGTTTTCGGTGAAGCACATCTTGCTCTAAAAATTCTTTATCCATACCCTCAATGGCCAAGCTCGCCTCTCCGCACCCATGCATAGTCACCTCTCACACCACAACCCTCAGAGATGTCTGTGTCTCTGAATTCTGGTCTCCAGGACATCCTGCATTTAAATGGTTTACCAGTTGGTAGCGATGTAGCTAGCAGCCTGGGCTGTAAGCTCTACCCCTGTCTCGCCAACACGTGCTCTTAAATCAAGCTCTTTGACCAGCGCTTTGGTTCCAGATTTTACCATATGTGGTTCGGTAGCTGATTTTGTTTGTTAGCTCGCCTGTGAGAGGTGTCGTGCTATGTTACGGGTGCTATACGAACACAGCTTCTTCTAGTTGCAGCCAGACAAAAATTGACACTGAGTCAAAGATGAGCAGAAGCCCGAAATCTTGGTTGAGAGATGGAGAGAGGTTTCGTGAGGTAATTCCTGAGTTTAATGTCAAGTTGGGCATGGTTGCCAGTGGTGGGTAGACAAGAGGTCAGAGACAAATGGGACTAGTGTAGATTCAATGTATTTTTGGCAGTACAGAATCGATGGGCTGAAGGGCCTGCTCTGAACTCTGTGATTCTATGAAAAGGGCACAAAACCTGTGCCCCATCAGGAATGTGTGATGATGGACAATAGTAGAGCTGTGACTAGTGAGCAATGGATGATTCTTGCAATGTGGTCCCTCAGTATAGTTTGGTGTGACTATCTCCGTTGTTTAGTAACCAGAGGTGTCGGGTGATTAAGACATTTGGTTTGTTTTTGATGGTTTCAGGTACCGGAAATGTTTATGTCAGCCAGGATGTGATGGACAATATGCAGCTTACTGGTATTACTGTTGTATTCAGACCAGCCCCAGGGCGAGTTCTTACTTTTGAAGCTGGAGATGGAGTCTCGGCGTGTTACCTCACAGTTAGACCTTATTCAGGATGTGATTTGAAGCTTATTTTGGAAATCTATCTAGTGGACAATAAACCCAGGCATTCCCACTTTGTGTGCCTATTTCTGTGTTGCTTGCTTTAATGTCCTCATCTCATAGGCATTAATCTTTGCACCATGCAATTATACCCACAACTGATTTTGTACTAAGTGATACCCATGTGTCTTGAGCAAGCTTCAGTTTTCACTTAGCCACCTGTCGTTAACCCAAGCAGTGCTAGTGTTGGGTCTTACCAGAGTAAGGGTTGGTGCAAGTCCAAGATCAAGAAAGAGTTTGTGACACTCCAATTTCCTAGCCTTCTCTAAATGTAGAGATGGCATCTGTGGATTCCCAGAAGACAGAATGGTACCAAATTGTTCAAGTTCACACATAGAATCTCTACAGTGAGGAAAGAGGCCATTTGATGCATCAAGTCTGAACTGTCGCTTCAAACAGCACCCTACCCAGACGTTGCACGCCCCCCCATCAGCACCTCCCCCCCCCCGCCCCCCACAACCCACCACCACAATATCCCTGTAAACCACACTTACCATGGCTAACCCACCCAGCTTGCAAATCCCTGAACACTACGGGCAATTTAGCATGGCCAGTCCACCTACCCTGCCCATCTCTGGACTGTGGACTGTGGGAGGAAACCGGAGGACTCGGAGGAAACCCACGCAGACACGGGGAGAATTTGCAGACTCCACACAGACTGTCGCTTGAGGCTGGAATCGAACCCGGGTCCCCATCGCTGTGAGGCAGCAGTTGGCGGCAATTCATGGACAGAGATCCAATAGAGACTGCAGCCCAGTGTTAATGTGACTGGGCAAATCATCTAGAGGCTTGGATGTATGCTCCCACTACAGTAGTTCAAATCCTACTGCAACACTGGGGGCAATTTTACATTCAATTGGGAAAAATGAAATTAAATGCTAATCATACGAATAATAACCTCAAGCCTAACAGATTGCTGTAAACAATCTATCAGGCTCTCTAATTTTCTTTAGGAAACCCTCACCCACTCAGGCTTACATGTGACTTCAGACTCACACTGGGTTTTTTAACTGTCCCCTGAAATGGCCTACTCAGGTTTTGGAAGCTCAGCATCAGCTCCTCGAAGGGTGTTAGGATGAGGGACTGGCAATGAACACTATCAACATCCTCACATTCCAAAAATCAATGTATTTTTGTTTTAAATAGATATTAGCTGTAATGTAAATAGGAAGAAGGTAATGGTGAATGGAACACTTAAGGAATATTGCCTGGTGGTTTACTGCTGGACCCTCCCCACCTTGTTCACGTAGACTAACCATTCCCATAATAAGGGAGTGGAGCACCTATTGTGAGCAATGAGAAGATTACAGTGGGTGGGCCTTGCAAGTCCTATAATTAGAAGTCACTACCTTCAATATCATATACAACATACCAGTGGTTACCACTGAAAGAAGCTGAGCTGGACCAGTCATATAAATATTGTGAATGGGCTGTTGTGTTGCAGTGGTAGTGCCCTGACCTCTGGGCTAGGAGACCAGGTTTCAAGTCCCATCTGCTCATGAGATTTGTCATAACCTTTCTGAACAGGTTGATTAGGATAATATTTATAAATACAGCGGCTATATGATCAGGCCAGAAGCTAGGAATGCTCCAGCAAGTAACTCACCTCCTGGCTCCCCAAAGCCTGTCCACCATCTACAAGGCACAAGTCAGGAGTGTGATGGAATACTCCGCACTTGCCTGGATGGGTGCAGCCCCAACAACACTCAAGAAGCTCGACACCATCCAGGACAAAGCAGCCCACTTGATTGGCACTACATCCACAAACATCCACTCCCTCCACCACCGACGCTCTGTAGCAGCAGTGTGTACTATCTACAAGATGCACTGCAGAAATTCACGAAAGATCCTCAGTCAGCACCTTCCAAACCCACGATCACTTCCATTTAGAAGGACAAGGGCAACAGATACATGGGAACACGACCACCTTCAAGTTCCCCTCCAAGCCACTCACCATCCTGCCTTGGAAATATATCACCGTTCCTTCAGTGTCACTGGGTCAAAATCCTGGAATTCCCTCCCTAATGGCACTGTGAGTCAACCCACAGCAGGTGGACTGCAGCAGTTCAAGAGGGCAGCTCACCACCACCTTTTCAAGGGCAACAAGGGCAATAAATGCTGGCCAGCCAACAATATACACAATCCATGAATGAATTTTAGGAAAAAATATCTTGGAGTGGAATCCTTTATGTTAATGAAGAGTAGCAATGGGGGGAAATGATTTTAAGTCATGACGTTTTGTCATCTGCAGTCAGTTGGATCCTAAAGGCTTTTCCATATGAGCTTAGAAAATGGAGATTCCTATATTTTCTGACCTCAGTAGAATGTAGTAAGGAATCACACTGAGTAACCTGGTCATATTAAGAAACCTTCTCCAATCCCCTTCTTTCTGTGCCTGAGTGACTAATGATAACTTTCAAAAAGTAAGAGGATCTAATCAAGTTGTCTTTTAAGATGGTTAACCTCGGAAAAGTTGAACACTCCATGCGAAGTTCTACTTTTCATTAGGGTCAGGCCATTTGTGGATCTCATAACTGACCCGGTATATGTGTTTTATTTAACAAGCAGGATACATCCTACATCCTGCTGTATTCCCCAAGCAGTGGCAGGAAGGAGTGGTACGCAATGGGTTCCAGTGGTGGTGGCTGTTAGTTCGTGTATTGACGAAACCAGACAATAGAGCAGGGATACAGAGATGACAAGCATGGGGCTGGACGAACACAGCAGGTCAAGCAGCATCATAGGAGCAGGAAAACTTGACGTTTCGGGCCTAAACCCTTCATCAGAAATTAGGGCTCACTCAGAGACGGTAAGAACTGCCAATGTTGGAGTCAGAGATAACGCAGTGTGGAGCTGGAGGAACGCAGCAGGCCGGGCAGCATCGGAGGAGCAGGAAAGTTGACGTTTCGGGAAATTTGTAAAAGGGTCCCGACCCGAAACGTCAGCTTTCTTGCTCCTCTGATGGTGCCTGGCCGGCTGAGTTCCTCCAGCTCCACACTGTGTTATCAGAGATTAGGGCTGCCTGGGTGGGTTCAGATCGAGAGTCATACTTCTTTTAATTTTGATTCTTTTCCAGTTTGGTTTATGAGTGTGTGTATGCGTTTAGCTCAAGGGTCCTAGAGGACTGGTGTTTGTTGCTGATGTCTGTCTTATACAGCAAGGATTATACCATGTAATTGGTGTATTGGTGTTTGGGTATGGTGCCAAAAAGAATGCAAGGCTGGGAAAATCTGCCCTCTGCTGTTACTGTGCAGTAGCTGTCATTGTCTTCTCATGGTGTTGAGGTCCTAGAATCACAGAATCAAAAGTCTGGAAGAGTCCATCAATTCTGCATCGTCATCTATCAATCCTTCTGAATTTGAGAACAACTTCCCTCCGTTAACATTCCCATAGTTACCACAACTTTGCAGTTTGGATTTCTGTCGAATTTTCTACCTTCAGGCTATCCAAATACCTTTACAAAGTTTATCTTCCTTTCAAGCCCCATGGCATTCTGTTTTCTCACCTCAGCTTGCATTTATAGTGGTCGAGGCATCCCCAGGGCTACAGTAATAAGTGAATAATTAACGCCCCTGTTCCTGCTGCTGGTTGAGGGATGGGGTGACTCGGTGGTTAGCACTGCTGCCTCACAGCACCAGGGACCTGGGTTTGATTCTACTCCGTCTGTGTGGAGTTTGCATATTCTCCCCGTGTCTGCGTGGGTTTCCCCAGGGTGCTCCAGTTTCCTCCCACAGTCCAAAGAATTGCAGGTTAGGTGAGTTAGCCATGGGAAATGCAGGGTTACGGGGATGGTCTGGGTAGGATGCTCTTCAGAGGGACAGTGTGGACTTGTTGGGCTGAATGGCCTGCTTCTACGCTGTAGGGGTTCAATGATTCTATGAATATTAACCCTAACCCTAACCCTAAACCTGAAGCCAGGACACCTTTTGATGGTGTTTTAACAGAGAGAGAGAAATGAGGTGCTTAAGTTCCTGCATGCTGCAGTTGTATCAGCCCAGAAAAGTGAGCCAGGGTCCTGGAGTAGGACTCGAATCTACTGAGTCAGTACCAGCAACAGCCTGATGGTAGTTAGGAGGAGCAGCAATCTCCCAATCATTATTTCTTCTCTTTCTTTTCAAAGCTCTTTCCCAAGTTGTGGGTGTTGCTGACAAAGCCAGCTTTTATCGAACAGTCTAAATTGTTTTGGGAACGCGCTAATGGCCTGCTTTCCTGTGCAGTATAGCTTATTGGGCAACATCAGGGAGTTCAGCGTCAAGCACATTACTACAGAGTGGTGAAGTAGCAGAGCAGATGGGATCAAGTGTTGTCTATTGTGGATTTTAAGATAAGGTTCCACGCAAAAAGCTGGATAACCGCATTGTGGTAAATAAAAGTAAAACCTGGAAAAAAAAGACTGCTGTAAAGCAGAAACAACCATAGAAGTTGCTGAAAAAGCTCAGCAGGTCTGGTAACATCTGTGGAGGGAAATCAGAGTTAACGTTTCGGGTCTGAGGAAGGGTCACTCGACCTGAAACGTTAACTCTGGTTTCCCTCCACAGTTGCTACCAACCCTCCTGAGCTTTTCCAGCAATTTCTATTCTTGTTTGTGGTAAATAGAAGGATCAGTGTGGGATTGGATTTTAAAAATTGGCTCAAAATTGGATGGTTATTTCTCACACTGGGGGGTGGTAACAGTAGTGTTCCCTAAGGGTCTGTCCCAGGTCTGTTGTTATTTTTGTTAAAATATAAATGCCTCGTGTCTTGGAATATGGATTAAAATGCCAAAATTTGCTAATCATACCAAACATAGATGAATGCAACCAGGCAGAATGATATCACTGGCCTACTGGAGAGCGTAGACCAGCTAAATGGACAGACAGTTGTCAGATGAAATTTAACACAGAGAAATATGAGGTGATGCATTTTGACAGCAGTGGTAGCAAGCAGCAATGTGGATTTAATGGTCAAATTTGAAGGAGCATGCAGGAGCAGAGGGATCTGGGGATGTATGTACATCGATCGTCAAAGGTGACAGGACATAGTGAGAGGGTGTCAGCCGAAGATAGATTTTTGACCTTTGTAAATAAAGGCATCGAGAATAAAGGCAGGAAATGCTGAACCTATTTGGAACGATGGAATGGCATCAACAGTGACATTGGGCTGGAGATATTTTGTTTTGTTCAAAGATGTGAAGGTCCCTGACAGGGTACAGAGGAGATTTACTGGGATGGCTCCAGGGCTGAGGGACTTTAGTTAGTTTGGAAAGGCCTGGATCATTCTCTTGGAGCAAAGAAGATTTGAGGGGAGACTTGATGGAGGTGCAGCAGATTAGGACAAGTTGGATAAGGTGGACCAGGATAGAACTTTCCCATTAGTTGATGGTGCAAAACGTTAAGCGATGCAGGGGAATACGATAAACTGGTTTCTACAGTGAGTTGCAATGACCTGGAACTTGCCCATGAGTGGTGGATAATAAGGCAATCCGTGATTTTCAAAACAAACGGGATGATCCCATGAAGGAAACAAACCTGTAGGATTGCACATGAGAGTGGGATTGATTTATTGCTTCGCCGAGATCTAGAGTTGACTTAATGGGCCAAACAGCCCCTTTCTTTACCATAAATGACTCGGTGACTTAAAATTTGGAGTCACGTATAGATTAGACCAGATAATGAAGTTGGCATAGCTCCTCCCCAAAAGCAGAGATGAATCAATAATAATAAAAAAAAAATTCATACCTGGCTGCTCACATTTCTTTTACATGAATAAAAATTGAATGGTGGACAATGGTATGTGATTGATGATGCCATAATAAGACCACATGAAATAGGAACAAGAGTAGGCCATTCAGTCCCTTGACCCTGCTCCACCTTCAATAGGATCATGGCTGATCTAACATTCCTCACATCCACTTTCCTGCCCTCTCCCCATAACCCTTGATTCCCCGACTGATTGAGAATCTATCTACTTCAGCCTTAAATATGCACAAGGATTCTGCCCTCTCTGCGGTAAGGACTTGCAAACACTCACGGCCCTCTGAGAGAAGACTTGCCTTCTCAGCTCATTCCTAAACTGGTGCCCCTTTATTCTGTGACTATGCCTTCTGGTCCTGGATTCTCTCATGTGAGGAATCATCCTTTCAGCATTTACCCTGTCAAGCCCCTTAAAAATCCTGCATGTATCAATGAGATCGTGTCTCATTTTCCTAAACTCCAATGAGTAGAACCTCAACCTGTTTAGCCTCTGCTCATAAGACAGTCCCTCCATACCAGAGATCATCCTAGTGAACCTTCTGTGAACCACTGCAATGAAATGATATCTTTCCTTAAATTAGGGGACCAAAAATATTTGCAGTACTCCAGATGTGGTCTCACCAGCACCTTGTACCGTTGCAATAAGACTTCCCCACTCTTATACTCCAACCCCCTTGAAATAAGGGCCGACATTCCATTAATCTTCCTGATTACCTGCTGCCCCTGCGCTTTCTGAGTTTCGTGCACAAGTCTCCCCAAGTCCCTTTTGTGTTGCAGCTTTCTGCAGTTTCTCTCCATTTAAATGAAATTCTGTTTTATTACTCCCCCTTCCAAAATGAACAACTTTGTGTTTTCCCACAGTATACTGCATTTCCATATATCCATATTTTGCCGTCTCACAAGGATAGGTTTGTGAACTTTTTAACCGATCTGTGCATTTGGTAAGGTGAATGTGACTGCTGTATAAATAGTTGGAGCTGTTTGAGACTGAGCGAGTACATGCAGACGCCCATGTTATACGCTGAGCTACTTCACTAAAATTATGTTTTGTGGCTAAGACAGTCTTGGCAATAGAGCTCTTGTAGCGCAATGGTAGTGTCCCTACCTTTGCGCCAGGAGGCTTGAGTTCAAGTCCTGCCTGTTTCAGAGTTTTGTCATATCACGTCTGAACAGGTTGGTTTTAAAAACCAACCTTGGAATACCTGTGCGAATAGCCACCATTTCCCCTGGCAAAAAAAAAGGCAGATGTTAACGGCTGCTTTTCCTGACTGTAAAGTTGAATTTTTGACATAGAACAGCACAGTACAGGCCCTTCGGCCCACAATGTTGTGCTGACCTATTATCCTACTAAGATCAATCTGCCCTGCATACCCTACATTTTACTGTCCTTCATGTGCATCTCCAAGAGTGACTTAAAAGTCTCTGACTTTTCGGTTCTTGATTTAAACTGAATTTAGATTCACCTTTTTGGAGTTGGTGCACATAGCTGAGTGATCAACTAACATAACCTGACCACCTTAACCTGCAAATTCTCCAAAATGCAAAACGATCATTACAGTTGGTAAAAATGTTCACGGCTCCTGGGTGCTGCTGCTTCAAAAGCAAAATTGTTTTCTGTGGTATCACGCTTCTGAGAATGTGTGTTCCTGTGAATTTTTTTTTGATAGCTCAACAGATGCTGATTCTCATAACCAAGCAACGAATGAAGGGCCCTCCCATTTCATCGAAAAATAGGAATTTTGTCCCCGAACTGCTCGCTGTCCAATCTAAAGCTTCAACAGACCTGCAAAATGTGCCGATGAGTGTTAACCTTTGAAGATCAGATAATAGAAATTAGGATAAAGAGACTTTCAATTGAGCTAGGGAGGAGTGAAGGACATGCATGTTGTCCTTTTGTCAATAGAAAAGATTAATTTCGGAAGAGGAAATGCCTTGCTACGAATGATAAGCGTTGTTAAATTGATTTTTTTTCTCTCTCTCTGTATCGCTAAGTGGAAAGTCACCAGATTTGCTGTATCGCAAGTTGTTGTTGCAGTGATAGGTGAGGGCTGCATTCAGTGAAAAGTGCTCAATCAGTCCTGCCCTTGAGTGCTCAAGCTTCGGTCTGTCTCGTCAATTCGATTTGCAAAATAGTGTTTGCCCGCAGTGACAGAAGACTGGCTTTCTTTCCAACCTGACACTCCCTTCAATCAGCAGTATCTTGACACAGAAATGCAGTTTGAGGTGGATTGCCTTGTGCGGTGGGAGTATTACATGCTGTGGCGAGTGGTTCGCTTGCTCTCCATTTCACCGGTTCAAATTTCGGGAAGGGATGGGATCGGCCCTCCCTCAGTCGCCTCCAACATTCATTCCCTCTTGCCACTGCTGCGCGGGGATCACAGAGTCTACTACCATCCAGGAGATGCACTGCAGCAATTCCCAGACCTCCTCCAACAGCATCTTCCAAGCTCTCCGTTTAGAAAGACATGGGCAGCAGATTTACAAACCGTCACCACCTGAAAACTCCCCTCTGAGCCACACACGCAGAAAACAGGAGCAGGAGTAGGCCATTCGAAACTGCTTCCCCCCCCCCCCCATTCAATATGATCATGGCTGATCATCCAACTCAGTCCCCTGTTCCTGCTTTCTCCCCAGACCCCTTTAGCCCTAAGAACTGTATCCAATTCCTTTTTGAAGCTACTCAGTGTTTTGGCCTTTGCTATTTTCTGTGGCAGAGAATTGCACTGCATGAAGACATTTCACCTCATCTCAGTCCTATATGGCCTACCCCGTACTCTGGTGTGGAGGTTGGTTAGCTCAGTTGGCTGGATGGCTAGTTTGTGGTGCCAGCAGGGTGGGTTCAATTCCTGCACCAGCTGAGGTTACCATGAAGGACCCTCCTCTCTCCTGAGGCGTGGTGACTCTCAGGTTAAAGCACCACCAGACATTTCTCTCTCTCTGTCTAATGAGAGAGCAGCCCTATGGTCCAGTTGGACTCTGGCACCTTTACCCAGTATCCTCCTTTAATGTGAATCGGCAACAAATGCTGTCTGAGGCACTGACGCCCATATCGTGGGATCATCATAGAATCCCTGCAGTGCGGAAACAGGCCCTTCGGCCCAACAACCCCTCAGAGCATTCCACCCAGACCCACCTAACCTACACATCCCTGAACACTCTGGGCAATTTAACACGGCCAATCCATCCAACCTGCACATCTTTGGACTGTGGGAGGAAACTGGAGCACTCAGGGGAAATCCACACAGACACATGGAGAACGTGCAGACTCCACACAGACAGTCGCCTGAGGCTGGAATCGAACACGGGTCCCTGGTGCTAACCACTGAGCCGCCTTGCCGCCTGTAATAAGAATAAATTTAAGATTTAAAAAATCTGTCTGTTGATCACATATGATATTAACCAGCAGGTTAGGGATATTCACATCATTCCACTCCACATGCTCATCCTGCTCCCCTCAACTCTTTGCATTTGCATAGCACCTCGGTAAAACCTGCCATAATGTTATCAAACCCTGAGCCATGCAAGGAGACTTGTGGCTGGGTGATTGAAAGGTAGACCGAGGCAACAGGTTTTAAGGAGTCTCTAAAAAGGGCGGCAGGTCATGGAGGAAGTTGTGTAAGTTCTAAGCAGCTGAGGGCATGGTTACCAGTGGTGAGACCACTTTGTGTCAAACATGTGCCAGTGGCTGGAACTGGAGGAGTGCCCAGAGATGGGGAGGGGCAAGGTCACAGACTGATTTAAAAACCAGTGTTTAAACTTTTCAGCAGGGAGACAGCAGAGGTTAAAGGACCTGGGTTCAAATCCCGCCACGGCAGATGGTGGAATTTGAATTCAATAAATTTTTTGGAATTAAGAATCTAAAGATGACCGTGAATCCATTGCTGATTGTTGGGAAAAACCCATCTGGTTCACTAATGTCCTTTAGGAAAGGAAACTGCCATCTTACCTGGTCTGGCCTACATGTAACTCCAGACCCACAGCAATGTGGTTGACTCTTAACTGCCCCCAGGGCAATTAGGGATGGACAGTAAATGCTGCAGCAATGCCCTCATCCTGTGAATGAATAATACAGGCTGGATGGACGAATGGGACTTGGTGCGAGTAAGGAAAAAGATTTCACTGGTCAATAGCGAGAAATCACCAATGTGTTTAAAATGTCAGCTGTATCTAAAGACCTAACCCTGACTGCTGTTTGTAGAACTAATGGCGCGTGTTTGATGATTGGGAGGGTTTTTCTCTTTAAATTAATTTCTTTTCATCCCTGTTACCAATTAAAACAATTAACAGTCAAACCAGGGCCAGAGAAACAGAAACAAAGCTAGGGGACGATAGGAGGCGAGGGATGGAGTTAAATGGTTTTCTCCTTTTATAATATTTAAACTGATTTGTTTTTAGTGACCGAATTTTCTTTTGTGATAAACGTGACTGTTGCAGATGCAGTGTGTTTTTTGTCTGGAGTTCAATAAGTTTGAATCTGAAGCAGCCTGTATTGTTTTAGGCGGGTGGTGTCATTGGGCTTGTAATCTAGAGGTTAGACTAATGCTCTTGAGGATGTGGGCTCAAATCCTGCTGCAGCTGGTGGTATTAAGAGAACTGGGATATGAAGCTGACCTCAGGCTGGCTATACACAGTTCCGGGCAGCAGGCTGTGCTAGGGGGTCATCTCTGCTGACTCCCTTCCAGGGTTATGTTCCCTGGTGTCACTGGAGATGGACCAAGCGGTGTCTGTCCATGCCTTTGGAGAAGAGTGGAGGATACAGTGCATTTCCCCGTCCACTTCTATTTTGATTTAGCCCCCTCCCTCGCCCCACTTCACTTTTTGACGTTAGCACTGCCTTAACAGGCTTTGCTTGTAAATGTACAATTGGCCACCTTGGTGTTTTAGTGGATCTATTCACAACGGTGTCTCCATTTCTCCATCTCACAGTGTTCTGGCGGCTTCTTCATTATCGCCCAGAGGTGCTGATGATAAGCTTCCTCCTTGCTCACCCAGGCTCTTCGTGGCAATGGAGCTGGGGAAGGAATTCCAGGATTTGGATCTGGTTACCATGTCGGAATGGCAGAGCATACCCACGTGGGGACCAGGGATGCCTTGGCATTAACCTCACCGGGTGATGGCTGTTCCCAGGACATTTACCATCCTGATCCTCCAATGGCTGGGCCTGGAGGAGCAGGCAAACTGAGATTTGCTATATGACATCTCTCCGTCATCGCATTGTTGTTTGTGGCTGTGCAGATTGGCAGTGCGGTGCCCTGTGGTGTAACTATGATTACATCTCGCTTTGGGGGCTGTGAAATGCTTGGAGACATTCCGAGCCCATAGAAGCTGCTACGTCAATGCAGGGCCTGGACCAGGAAGCTGCACAAGGGCCTGAGATTTCTGTCCCTATGTATATGCAAAATCTTCCTCCCTTTTGAAGGATTCATCTTGTATTCTGCTGTTGTAATTGTTTCAGATTTTGGAGGAGGTGACTACAAGGCGATTAACAAACATTTGTGCTGTTCTTAACCTCCATGATGGTCTTGGTGATCATAACTTGTTGTTTTGTACTTGGACCACAAGGATTAATTGCAAGACAATCTCTTTAAAGATGATATCCTTAACTGCAAGTGCAAGGTCAAAGTGCCTTTCTTGTCCCCCTGACAGACCCCTACATTGGACCAGGAAGGGTTCTCTCAGGTTTGTTCTATGGCATGTGTAATGTCACCATAGTCCCAGAGCACTATCCTCTCCTGGGATGGTGAGTTTAACCTGAAGGTCCCCACGCCCCAGGTGAGGGTGAGGTTGAGAAAGTGGGGATTGTGTGGAAATTGAACCCATCCTGTTGGTGATTAATAGTCCAGTGATAATACCACAAGGCCATTGTCTCCCCCTGAATCAGGACCACTGCCACAAGAGCCCCATGGCTTGATTTATGGGCTGAGATCAACATTACAGTGAGAATGCCAAGTGGTTTTTGGTGTGATGGTGTCTAACCAAGGGGATTACAACAAGTCTGAAGAAGGACCCAAAACGTTGACTCTGCTTTCCCTCCACAGATGCTGCCAGACTTGCTGAACTTTTCCATCAATTTCTGTTTTTGTTTCTGACTTCTAGCATCTGCTGTTCTATCAGTTATTTTGCTTTTCTGTTACAACTTCTGTCTGGTTATCACTGAGTTTGTGTTGTTACTGAGGACCTGTGCTTTCCCTGAGTGTCATTGCAGAGATATAGGAAATCTCACTGGCGAGTTCTGAAGCATTTCAATCTTGAGGTGAGGGCATTGGCCTGATGTTAATCTGAGCAGGTGGAACTGGCAAGTTTGTCTTTTGTTGCCCTCAAGAGCATGCCAATTGTAATCATTTTGATGCTGCGGCAGAATATTTAAACTCTGAAGTCGGTGACTTACTGTTCATCCCATGACTAACCCCCCCGCACCTCCCCCCCTCACATTCCCCACCTCCCCAACCTGACACAACCTGTCCATCTTCTCTCCCACCTATCCGCCCCACCCATCCCACTGACCAATCCCCACCACTACCTGCCTGCACTCACCTACCACCATCCCACCTACCTTCCCCAGCCCCGCCCCTCCTCCCTCTATTTATTTCGGAACCCCCCTCCCCCATTTCTGAAGAAGAGTCCTGATTCGAAACGTCAGCTTTCCTGCTCCTCCTGATGCTGCCCGGCCTGCTGTGTTCATCCAGCTCCGTGCTGTGTTATCTCTGACTCCAACATCGGCAACTTTTACTATCTCTTACTGTAACTTCATCTTGCCACGAGTCTGTGTGTGTGTGAGGGGGGGGGGGAGAGAGAGAGAGAGAGAGAGTGCAAGATCATGTGATGTTGAGTCACTTCCTGTGATATCCTATTAGCGTTTCTCCCAGTAGGATGTAAACCCCCATCCCCCTGCACTCTAGACCATTGGGGAGCTAGTTAGCTGACTCACTGCTGAGAGTGAAGAGGCTCCTATGATGCTGATGAGGAGTGAGTTCCAGGATTCTGTGACAGGCACCAATCAAGTTGATTGTGGAGAGCCTTTTAGAAAGAAACAAATTGTATTTTTGCCGACCACAAGCCATCGCAAATCATCTTCGCAAGAAGTGAGGTCCTTTTGAAATGCAGTTTATTGTTGCCAGCACAGCTACCAGTTTTCCTTTTGCATAGGGTTGATCCCACAGTGAGATAAATGACCCGAAAGTGATAATGTGGTTCGTGGTCTTTGGTAATGGAAGAGCTGCAGCCTTTTAGAATTTCTGCTTCAGATAGTTGATGCTACTTCAGTAAACGTTTTTAAAGCTAAGGTAGTTTTTTTTGAACAATAAGGGAATTAAGGGATACGGTGAGAGCGTGGGTAAGTGGATCTGAGTCCACAGAAAGATCAGCCATGATCTTATTGAAGGGCGGAGCAGGCTTGAAGGGCCGGACGGCCTACTCCTGCTCCTAGTTCTAGGAAAAAAAAAAGAAAATATAGAAATAGTCCATGCAGTTATACAGCATTGTTTTTCTATTTACCGTTCAACAACGATCACTTTCCTCCCTGGAGCGCTAAGCTGTATAAGGTAATGGTTCTGAAAGGAGACTGTTGCTAGAGGGAACGTGAAGCTATCCTCAATCTGATTATGGCTTAATGGACTTGCATTGGTAAAGTCAATACGGCTTAGGACCTACATCCAATTTCCACATAGACTTAGTAACAATACCCAACTTATTAACGTACCTCATTGCTATGGTGCAGTGAACCAATCCTTGAAGAGCAAAGTCTCTGGTTAAATAAGGCTCACTCCTGGTTTTTCTGTATCACTGAAAACCTGGTGGGTCAAGGAAGAGGATGATGGCAGAAAGCTATTCCAGCCACAAGCTGGTCATGGTTGGCATCATAGCATATATGGCACAGCCAGCATGCCCATTCAAAGGGCTCAAAGACTTCTGAAGAAGACCCGAAATGTCAACTTGCCTGCTCCTCTGATGCTGCCTGGCCTGCTGTGTTCATCCAGCTCCACGCTGTGTTATCTCAGACTCCAGCATCGGCAGTTCTTACTATCTCTGAGTGTTGGATTATCTGTTTCCATCCCTATTGAAGACCAGCTCCAGAGTTCCCTTGGTGCTGCACTACACTGGTCCGCACAGCTGCAGGTTCTATCTTTCAGACATTAAGACCTCACCTTCCCTGAGATAACCCCACAGAGGCCAGTATCCCATCACCAAGTCACCCTTTATTTACACATGTACATTTCACTCCCTTCACTACTGATGCTCAGTAGCAGCAGTGTGTACTATCTACAAGATGCACTGCAGAAATTCACCAAAGATCCTCAGACAGCACCTTCCAAACCCACGACCACTTCCATCTAGAAGGACAAGGGCAGCAGATACGTGGGAACACCACCACCTCCAAGTTCCGATCCAAGTCACTCACCATCCTGATTTGGAAATATATCGGCGTTCCTTCAGTGTCACTGGGTCAAAATCCTGGAATTCCCTCCCTAATAGTATTGTGGGTCAACCCACAGCAGGACTACAGTGGTTCAAGAAGGCAGCTCACCACCACCTTCTCAAGGGCAACTAGAGACGGGCAATAAATGGTGGCTCAGCCAGCGACACCCACATCCCACAAATGAATAAAAAAAACAGACTTTGACTACAGTACTGCCTCATACAGAGTCAGGCACCAGAATGTCAGTGTCTCTAACACTCAGGCTTTTTATCAGTGAGCTAGGGCTCTCCGAATGGACCAGATTAACAGCCCCAGTTGGGGAACTTCTATTCTGTGAGGTCCACATGTCTGACCTCATTACAATCACTACGTCCCTCCCTCTCTGAGTCCGAGGACATAGACTGGTCCTTTTTCTTGGAGAGCCTGCTGGGGCATTTTAGCATTGGCGTCCGATACAAACAATGTGTAACGCATGGGAGCTCGCCTCTTGCACCAGGAGAACCTCGGTAGGATCCCAATCTCATTGCCGCTGAAATGACTCCACAGAGGCCGGCATCCTTCACCAAGTCACCCTTTATTTACATGTGAACAGTCCTTGACTCGAGTACTGCCTCTTCAGAGTCCGGTCTCAGAGTGTCAGTATCTCCAACCCCACCTACCCCCTACTTTTTTATCTGTCAGCCAGGGCTCCCTGATTGGACCAGATAAACAGCCACAATCAGGGAACTCCTATTCTATGAGGCCCACTTGGCTGACCTTGTTACAGTCATTACATTCTCCTCTGGGGGATGTTAAAGATCCCATGGTGCTATTTCAAAGAAGAAGAGGGGGACTTATCCCGCTGGCCTGACCTATATTTAAAAGGTAAAGTCATAATCATCCTACACTCTCCCTCCCCCCCCCCCC
>JAHRHZ010000035.1:36567256-36582102 GCA_024137785.1 Ginglymostoma cirratum
AAGGGCATTTTGGGCACCAAATACATTACTCCAACAACTTTACCCTTGTCACCAGTTCCTTTTGCTTTGTCAAATAATTCATAAAATTGTGATAAATTCAGTCATAATCCGGTCCCTGTATAACTAGTGGATATAGAAGGTTCTGGTTTAAGAGATATAGTTTGAATTAGATCATTAACAGCCAGTTCTGCCTTTGTAATTGAGAATATCTTCCCCCTGTGGTACATATGGGCTGGTACTGCTGTCATCTCCCAGAGTGGTGTGACAGGCCAATAATGCTACAGAAAAACCAAGCCAGCACAGAGATTCATCTCCAGAGGGCAAACAATGGAATAGGAGTGATATTAAATTGCACAGACTCTTGATTAAATGGCACTTGGAGTGACGATGAACACGTCTAGAATCCATATTACAAAAAAGGGTATTAGAGATAGACAGAGTCAAAGGGTGAAACAGACCCTTCGGCCCAACGCGTCCATGCTGACCAGGGTTCCGAATGGAGAACGGAACTTCACAGAATCACAGAAAGTCTTATCATGCAGAAGGAAGCCATTCAGTGCTGTGATGAGGATTATCACTTCCTGCCAATTGCATTTTTCTCAAACCCTTCCTTGTATGTTATTTTTATCTGAGTATCTATCCAATGACCCTCCTGTATTCCTCAACTAAACTTGCCTCCACAACATTTCCAGGCAGTGCATTCCCACACCCTAACTGCTTGTTGAGTGAAAATGTTTTTCCTCACATTGCCCTCACTTCATTCGCAGATTGTTTGAAATCGCTGCCCTCTTGTTCTTGTTCCTTTTACAAACAGGAACAGTTGCTTCCTATGGGTGGCTCTTTGGTTAGCACTGTTGCCTCACAGCACCAGGGACCCGGGTTCGGTTCCAGTCCTCGGGTGACTGTCTGTGTGGAGTTTGCACATTCTCCCCGTGTCCATGCGGGTTTCCTCCGGGTGCTCCGGTTTCCTCCCACAGTCCAAAGATGTGCAGGTTCGGGTGGATTGCCCGTGCTAAATTGCCCCATTGTGTCCAGGGATGTGTAGGTTAGGGTGGATTGGCCGTGCTAAAATGCCCCATTGTGTCCAGGGATGTGTAGGTTAGGTGGGTTAGCCATGGGAAATGCAGAGTTACAGGGCTGTGGTGGGATGCTGTTTGGAGGGTCAGTACAAATTCAACGGGCCAAATGGGCTGTTTTCACACTGAAGGCATTCTATGATTCTACCTACTCTGTCCAGCGCACTCATCATTTTGAAAATCAATGAAACTTCCTCTCAGCCACTTTCTCTCCGAAACAAACAGTCCCTAATTACTTCTGCACTGTCTCCAATGTGTTCACATCTTTCCGATAACGTGAGGCCCATAACTGTACACAGTGCTCCAGCTGAGGGCCAACAAGCGTCCTGTACAAACTCAGCATCACCTCCCTGCCCTTGAATAAAGCCGAGGACGCTGTAGACATTACTAACTGCTGTCTCCACCTGACCTGCCCCCTTCAGTGATCTGTGCACATATAACCCCAGCTTCGTCTGTTCCTGCACCCCCTTAAGAATTGCACCCTGTTTTTTATAACGTCTTCTTCTGACAAAGTGCATCACCTGACACTTCTCTGCATTCATCTGCTCCCTGCCCACCCGCTCCACCAATGTATATCTCTGTGGAGTTAGAAAATATAAATACAGTAGCAAAAGTATTAAGGTGCAGCCATATCCATCCAGGCTGTGATCTGGTTGTGAGTTCCTGACACAGTGTTTCCTCATGTAGTGCCTCGAGGAGAAAGAGCTGTCACTACTCTGACTGACATGGGCTTTCTTAATCTGCCCAGAAGTATCCAGTTTGTTCTGCAACAAGGCAGTGAAACAGGGCAGCCACAGTTCACCACCGCACCCCCCCAACTCCCCCTCCCCACAAACCCTCACTGCAGGAACGCTCTAACCTCATCAAACGGGGGCAGAGGGTGAGGGAAAGGGGACTTTGCATTAAAACAAGTCACACAGACTCAGAAATCCTTCCCAATGTCTTGACCCCAACCTTGGCTCCCGTGCAGTTGGGGGGTGAGAATTCCGGATCTGGGACTCCATTCCCAGGGAATTTGCAAAACTCAAACCAACTTCTATTTATTCAGGACCCCTCTGTGTCCTCAGCACACTGGGACTTTGGCTGTGAGATGGTGAGCAAATGGATCAGTCTGTTTACACATCGTGAGGTCCCATAACCAATTAAACAACTTGTAGAAGTGTTGTGTGAGAGAATAAATTTTGACCGGGCCACACTCTGTTTCTCAGGCAATGTTAGGTATCATTCCCATTCCCCGAACATGTAAACACAGCCTCAGACGAATAACGCATTCGAAAGGCAGTGCAGCACTCCCTCAGCTCTGTAAAAGCAGAAGATAGACAGAGCTTGCATTTCCGTAGCCTCCTTCAAGACTTCCCAAAGTGATTTATGGCCAGTAATATACTTATGGGGTGTAGTCACTGTGGTAATGTAGGAAAAGCAGTAGCAGTTTGCACACAGCAAGATCCCACTAACATCCGTGTGATAATAACCTCGATTACCCACCTTTTAGTGGGCCGTGTCTATTTGTTGGAAAGTGTTAGCAGTCTGTAGCATTGACCTCGACAGACATCAGGCGCTCACTGCTAAATTTTTCAAAGCAGGCACTTTCTAAACAGTAGGGGATTAAATGTCATTCCCACAAATCCTAACACCACACGGTTACCAAATGAAATAACTGTAATGATACAAGTGATGAGTGAGCCCAGGCTAATCAATTAATGTCAGAATTACAAAATTATAAACTCAATAACTTTCTGGGAAGATTTGATTCTCAGTTTTGAAATCTTTGGAAGGTTAAGAAGGAAAATGTCTTTCACTTGTCAGAGGATCAGTAACCACAGCATTTAGATCTAAACTAGTTGTCAGCTAAAGAACCAGAGGTGAGATGAGAAGGACATTTTTGAGCAGGAGGCTGTTAGAATTTGGAATATACCTTTTGAAGGTGGCAAAAACAGGTTAAAAACTAGGAACCATAGGTACAAGACAGTCGCCAGTAATTCTAGTCAGGAATTCAGGGGGAACCGAATTACACAGAGAATGGTATATAAGGGAGGTAATGGCCTGACTATTAATCCAGAGACGCAGATAATATCCAGGGGACCTGGGCTCGAATCCTGCTATGGGAGATGGTGACCATAAATTCATTGTCAACTGTCAGGGGAAAAACCCATCTGGTTCACTAATGCCCTTTAGGGAAGGAAACTGCCATCCTTACCTGGTCTGGCCTACATGTGACTCCAGACCCACAGCAATGTGGTTGACTCTTAACTGCCCTCTGGGCAACTAGGGATGGGGAATAAATGCTGGCCTAGACAGCGACACCCTCATCCCGTGAATGAATGAAAATAAAAGGGGAACTTGCCACCGCAAATTGAGGTATGGTGGAGATGTATTTAAAGGGAGCTGGATAAACTCAAGGGAGAAAGGAACATTTAGTCGGCGTGAGATGAAAAGGAATAGGAAATGGTTTGTGTGGAGCACAGCTCACTAATGTTCCTCTAACAGCACTGTCCAAACCAGCAGGCTCCACCATTGAAAAGGAAGGGCAGCAGATGTAGGGCAAGTCCTGACTTGGAAATATATCTCTGTTCCCTTTACTGTCTCTGGGTGAAAATCCTGGAATTCTCTTCCTACAGCACTGTGGGTGTTCTAGCACCCTGGGAGCTGTAGATATTCAAGAAGGCAGCTCACCACCATCTTTGGGTGGCATGGTGGCTCAGCGGTTAGCACTGCTACCTCACAGTGCCAGGGACCCAGGTTCAAGTCCAGCCTCAGGTGTGGAGTTCACACATTTTCCCTATGTCCATGCGGGGTTTCCTCTGGGTGCTCCAGTTTCCTTTCACAGTCAAAAGATGTGCCAGTTAGGTGGATTAGCCATGGGTAATGCAGGGTTGTAGGGTTAGGGGAGTGAGTTTGGGTGGGATGCTCTTCAGAGGGTCAGTGTGGGCTGCTTCCACACAGCAGGAATTCTGTGATTCTCCAGGGAAAAGTAGGGATGGGCACAGACACTGACTCAGCCGGCCTCACCCCCATCCTGTGAACCAATTTTTATTTTTAGAAAAACCCACTGGTACAGCCCAGTTTTTGTGGAACCGCTTGCCTGCACTGCAAATTCTATGCGATTGTAGCTTTCAAAAGGGAGTGAAATAAATAATTGAAAATAAAATGTTTGTACGACATTGCAAAAATGAGCAGGGGGCGGGTGATTAATTGAGCAGCCCCTTTCAGATAGCCAGCACAGACACAGTGGGCAGAATGGCCTTGTTCCATGCTGTGAGCTTCTACCATAGAGTAGTGACCTGACTTGAGAAGAGTGATACACATAGAAAGATGGTAAGGGTGCCATCAAGTAATGGATATTACGCTGGAAGCAACGTACTCTGCCTCATCGTCCTGTGTTGCCGTTTTCTGTGAATGATAATGTCTGTAAGAATTTGTCAAACATTCTAACCGCAAATGCAGCAGACTAACTGAGAGCAAGGCAATTCTGGGTGGTGAACCTAAACAAACCTCCCCACCTATCTGTCCTTTCTTTAACCCCGTCCTTGAAAACGTGTCTCAGGCAAAGTCAGTGTCTGCTGCCCATGTCCTAATGACACTCAAAGGGTACAATGGAACTGGAGGCGACAGATGATAGGTGTGATCCTAATAAGATGGGTTGTCAAATTCCTTGTGATGTAGTAAATCTGGACAAGACACCAATGTTAAACTGAGTTTTGCACAACTGACAGGCCAGGCAGACGGTGGATTGAAACAAGAGCTGGTGGATTGTAGAGACCAGTGTTTGGACCTCTTATTATTTTCTTGTTTACTGAAAAGATTTAGTTGCAGGAGCCAATCAGTAAGATCATAGGAGCAGGAACGGGTCGTTCCTCGATCCTCAACTCCAGTTACTCCATATCCCTCCTTGGCCTTCCTGAATGAAAATTCCATCAACCTTAGTCTTCAAAGCATTTCCCACCTCCTTGGGAACGGAGGGCCAGATTTCTGCCAGCCCCTTAACTGAGAAGATTGCTTCCTGATCTCACTTGAATGGCTCAGCTCTAGGTTTCAATTCTGTTCTTGATTCTCCACAACATGCAGTTATACAGTCACACAGCACGGAAACAGACCCTTCGGTCCAACCAGTCCATGTTGACCATAATCCCAAACTAAACTAGTCCCACCTGCCTGCTCCTGGCCCATATCCCTCCAAACCTTTCCTATCCATGTACTTATCCAAATGTCTTTTAAACGTTGTAATTGTACCCACATCCATCACTTCCTCAGGAAGTTCATTCCACTCACAAACCACCTTCTATGTAAAAATATTTGCCCCTCATGTCTTTTTTAAATCTCTCTCCTCTCGCCTTAAAAATGTGCCCCCTAGTCTTGAAATGCCCCATCCTAGGAAAAAAACGAGCACCACTAACCCTATCTATACCCCTCATTATTTTATAAACTGCTATCAGGTCACCTCTCAGCCTCCTACACTCCAGCGAGAAAAGTCCCAGCCTATCCAGCCTTTCATTATAACTCAAATCTTCCATAGCCAGCAACATCCTGGTAAATCTCTTCTGAACTGTCTCCTGCTTGATAATATCCTTTCTATATACGCCTCAGAAAGGGCAGTCTTTCACCTTCTATTTGACACGTAACAGAACAAGGAATTAAAGAAGGGAGCAAGGGGAGGTTGGGGGTGAGATTGAGCCCGTCATCCCCATTGCTGGGACAGAATGGAACAACTCAGAGCCTGTTCGGTAGGGCCCGAGCAATAGAGATTGAGGGGCCTTACAATGAACCCGTGCAAACCACGTTTGGACTACCTTCGCCATTGGGTCCATCCCACTCAAAGACATGTTGTCAAAAAAATCCCACATTTTTATAGAAACTTCTATGACATCAGGAAGCCCCAAAGCACTTTAGAACCAGATAAATATTTCTCAAAATGTGGTCACTGGTGGAACACTGATAACTCTTAAACATGGTTTGGATGAGAATATAGGAGGCACGGTTAGCAAGTTTGTGAATGACACCAAAATTGGTGGTGAAGTGGACAGTGAAGAAGGTTATCTAAGAGTACAATGAGATCCTGAACAGCTACGCCAATGTGCTGAGGAGTGGCAGATGGAGTTTAATGCAGACAACTGTGAGCTGTTGCATTTTGGCAAGGTAAACCAGGGCAGGGCTTACACAGTTAATGGTAGGACCCCGGGAATGTTGTCGAACAGGGACACCTAGGGGTTCACATACATAGTTCCTTGAAAGTGGTGTGACAGGCTGGTGAAAGCTGTTTGGCACACTTGTCTTCAATGCTCAGACCATTGAGTACAGGAGTTGAGACACCATGTTGAGTTTGTACAGGACGGTGGTGAGGCCACTTTCGGAGCACTGTGTGCAGTTCTGGTCACCCTGTTACAGGAAGGATATTATTAAATTGGAGAGGGTGCAGGAAAGATTTACAAGGATGCTCCTGAAACAGGAGGGTTTGAGTTACAGGGAGAGGCTGGATAGACTGGGACTTTTTTTCCCTGGAAAGTAGGAAATTGAAACGGTGATCTTATAGAGGTCTATAAAATCATGAGGGGCATGGATAGGGTGAATAGGCAAGGTCTTTTCCCTGGGATGGGGGAGTCCAAAACTGGAGGGCATAGATTTAAGGTGAGAGTGGGAAAGATTTAAAAGGGACCTGAGAAGTAACTTTTCTGCGCAAGTGGGTGATCTGTCTGTGGAGTGAACTTCCAGACGATGTGGAGGATGCAGATACAGTTACAACATTTCAAAGGCATTTGGACAGGTAAACAAATAGGAAAGGTCTGGAGGGATATGGGCCAAAAGCAGGCAAGTGGGACTAGTTTAATTTGGAAAACCTGGTCAGCATGGACAAGTTGGACTGAAGGGTCTGTTTCCGTGCTGTATGACTATGTTTGGTTGAATCGATTCAGTTTACAACTAGATTAAGGGTCACCACCCCACCCCATCTAGAAGCACATGACATTCAGAAATGTAAAGGTGTGAAAGTTTGTTGATGCCCTGTTAGAGGGACTGGCGTGAAATACAGTTGGACAGCCCAGCTAAGACAGCATTAATGTAACTAATGATTGAAAATCCTTTATCATCCCTTCAGTTGAAAGGTAATCCCACAGATTCAGCAACGTGTCTGAATACTTCAGCACATGACACCTCCCAGACTGTGGGCCTTTTGTTAAAGTATAGTTTGATCACAGGATGTGGGCGTTACTGGTGAGGCTAGTGTTTATTGTCCATGAGGTATTTACACGAGTCCCATGGGAAATAGTGGCATTGTGTTCCTGTCCAGGCTCCTCTCAGTGACCTTTTCCTCCCTATCTGCACTAGGAGCAGTTTTTCTAAGAACTCATATGTCAATGTGGTCCAGATATTTTTTTGAATCAACCTGCTGAGAACAATGTTACTGCATGCCTCTGGTGCAGCTGGGATTTGAACTCTGGCCTCCTGTCTCAGAGGCTGGGGCACTACCAACTGCACCACCACAGCCCTCACGTGACCCCGTTATAGGTATTTGCTAATCAACCTGTTCAGAGATGCTAATACACAGCTCTAGAACAGGTAGAACCTGAGCCCAGGCCTCCTGGCTCAGAGGCAGGGACACTACCATGACATTGTCCTGTATGTGGTAATGGTCCAGCATTTGTTGACCGTTCCCAGTTTCCCTTGAGAGCAATTGAGAATTAAAACATTGCCATGGGTCTGGAGCTGGTACAGTGATAATGTCACTGGACGATTAATCTAGTGATTACTTTAGTGGATCACTAGTAATCAAGTGACATCAGGACCACAGGTACAAATCCCTCCACGGCAGCTGGCAGCATTTATATTCAGTAAACAAATCTGGAATCGAAAGCGAATCTTGGTCATGGTGACCCTGAAATGATAATTGTTTGTAGCAAAATCCCCATCTGGTTCACCAAATGTCCTTCTGGGAAGGAAATCTGCCATCCTTGCCTGGTCTGGCCTACATGTGACTCCAGACCCACAGCCACATAGTTGATACTTAACTGCCTTTGGAAAATGGCTCTAGGAAGCCGCTCAGTTCAAGGGCAGTTAGGGATGGGCAACAAACTCTGATTGGTGACATCTGCATCTGATCAAAGAATGATTCCCAATGACAAAGCTCTGGTTTCCTCCCACAGTCCACAAAGATACGCAAGTGAGGTGGATTGGCCATGGGAAGTGCAGGGTCACAGGGATAGGGTAGTGGGTCTGGGTGGGACACTCTTTGGAGGGTTGGTGTGGACTCATTGGGCCAAATGGCCTGATTCCACCCTGTAGGGATTCTGTGTAGAAACTACAGCAGCCAATTTTGGGCACCACAACAGCAAGGTGAGAATGAGCAGGGGATCTGTTTCTCATTGACTGAGGGATGCCTCTTTGAGGAAGCGGCCATGGGGTCTTTTACAATTATAAGAGGGTGGATAGGACTCTGGAGGCAGTTTTAAACAAGGAGATAAATCTAGTAATCCCACCCCACCCCCCAACCCTGGATTATTAACTCTTCAGGAACAATGTACAGGGCTACACAAAGAGGCAGAGGAATGGAACTAGGTGCATTACCCAGAGACTGGACACGATGGGTAGAATGGCCTCCTCTGGGCTAGAATCATTCTGTGGTTGAATGTTTCAGGTCTAAGATGGCACCTCAGATGGTGCAGCACTCCCTCAATGGGATGCCAAGGAGTGAGCCTCAGCTTTCTAGCTTCAGAATGGATCTCACTCACTACTCACTGGTTCACAGCTGGGAGTCCTGCCCAGTGAAGTGTAGCTGGGCACAATGGGATCATTGAGAAAAGAAACTCTGAAGAGAGAATTTAGTGCAGTCGAGATGGTGTGGCAGAAACTAATGCAAAGCTGCAGGAAGGTTAGAGAAGGTTATTATCTCTGAGTTAGCAAGGTCTGCAAAGCATTAAGCGAGATCTGTCCAACTTATGACAAAACACGGGATGATGTGGATTTAAATTAATATTTTGGAATGATTGACCACTGGAACAAAGTATTAGAAGGAGAACATTCATCCCCTGAGGCCTGCGCCATCATTCAATCAGACTTAACAAAAATCTATCTTAAAAATGTCAATGCTCACGCAGTAAAGGCAGGGAAATATGAAGAGGGTGATGCAAAATGAATCGGCCCATTTGGGTACAAGACAACTGAGCTTAACCAGGGCTGAACGGCCTTTCCCTGTGTGTTCTGTTCACACAGAATGTGCAGCAATGAAACAGGCCATTCAGCCCATCTGGTCCATACAGCACACAGGCCTCCATACATTAGGCATCATCAACATTCTCCAACCAGATCACTTTAGTGTTTAATTTTATGAAAATGCTAGGAATAATCTTGAAGAGGGCCTGTACTTGTTACTAAGAATGACTTGAACCTGTTCCCTGTCACACTAGATTTCATTCTGGTATCTGAATTGTCAACTATGAGCATTAGATGGAATCTTATAGGGACCTGAATGTTGTGGGGTTTGAGATATAAAAATAGACGAGAAAGGCTGAGACTTTTTTCACTGGAGCGTAGAAGGTTGAGGGGTGAAGTTTAATGAAGTTTATAAAATCATGAGGAGCATAGATAAGGTGGATGAGA
Source organism: Ginglymostoma cirratum (assembly GCA_024137785.1). Taxonomy (NCBI): domain Eukaryota; kingdom Metazoa; phylum Chordata; class Chondrichthyes; order Orectolobiformes; family Ginglymostomatidae; genus Ginglymostoma; species Ginglymostoma cirratum. The sequence goes on from JAHRHZ010000035.1 coordinate 36,576,919, forward strand.
AGGTCTTTCAAGACTAGGGAGCGTATTTTTAAGGGAAGAGGAAAAAGATTTAAAAAGGACACAAGGCACAAGTTTTTTTTACACAGGGGATGGTTTGCGTGTGGAATGACCTTCCTGAGGAAGTGGTGGATGTGGGTACAAGTACAACGTTTTGGATAAATTCATGAATAAGAAATGTTTGGAGGGATATGGACCAGGAGCAGGCAGGTGGGACTAGTTTAGTTTGGGATTACATGGTCAGCATGGACTAGTTGGACCGAAGGGTTTGTTTCCGTGCTGTGGGCAGAGGTTCCTGGGTGTGTATGTGCATAAAACATTGAGGTTGGGGGGTAGTTTGAGAAAGCTGTTTGTACAGCATACAGTATCCTGGGCTTAATGAGCAGGGGCATAGAGTCCAAAAACAAGGGTGTGATGCTGAACTGGAGTAGAACCCTGAGGTTTTATAATTATCATTGGGAAATTATAATCGACTTCGAGGATCCAAACTTTAGGAAGAATGAGAAGATTTTAGAGAGAGCGCAGAAAAGACTCATGAGAACGTTTCCAGGGATGATGATCTTCAGCTACTCAGAGATTGGAGAAGTCGGGCCTGTATTTCTTGGATGCAGTTGGAAGGAGATTTGATGGAGGTATTCAAAACCATGAAGGGTCTGGTCAGAGTAAATAGGGAGAAACGTTCCTATTGCGAGATAGATTAAGCAGTAGAGGGCACAGTTTGAAGGGAATTGATGAAAGAACCACTGACGACATATGGAAAAAGTTCTGAACACAATAAATGACAAGATCTGGAATGTACTGCCAGACAGTATGGAAAGAGATAGGTTAGCCTGAGGCATTCAAAGAGGATATTATTCTCTGAAAAGGAAGAACATATCGAGTTGTGGGGAGCAGGCAGGCCAATTAATGCACATGAAAGCGCCTTACCCCGACAGTTATATGAACTCAGTGGTGAGGGTGTATTGGTGGATGGCTCATTATGTCCCCAAGGCTCCCTGGGCATTGCAGGATTTCCTTCTTCAATGGCACTTTAGTGCCCCATTGAAGGACTTGGAGTTGGGAAGAGGTGGGGCTGGGGTGCTTGATGAAGGCCAGCTCCCTGTCACCTCACCCACATGTACCTGTGTTCCTCATCGATCTGAGACCTTGGTGCATGTAGTACTGACAACAGCCACACCTTCCTTGAGGCGCTGCTGAGTCCTGCCACCTTCTAACACCTACTGACCCATCTGATTAGCCCAGTTCAGCAGGTTGTCCCTAAAACAGATTAAGTTGCCAGGGTTGGAGGGTCTGAGCTATAGGGAGAGGCTGAATAGGCTGGGGCTATTTTCCCTGGAGCGTCAGAGACTGAGGGGTGACCTTATAGAGGGTTTTAAAATCATGAGGGGCAAGGATAGGGTGAATAGATAAGGTCTTTTTCCCAGAGTGGGGGATCCAAAACTAGAGGGGCATAGGTTTAAGGTGAGAGGGAAAAGATTTAAAAGGGACCTATGGGGCAACTTTTTCACGCAGAGGGTGGTGCGTGTGTGGAATGAGCTGCCAGAGGAAGTGGTGGAAGCTGGTACAATTACAGCATTTAAAAGGGCATCTGGATGGGTACATGAATAGGAAGGGTTTAGAGGGATGTGGGCCAAATGCTGGCAATTGGGACTAGACTAATTTAGGATATCTGGTCAGCACGGATGTGTTAGACCAAAGGGTCTGTTTCCACGCTGTACTCTATCCTTCTACTTCTTTAAACCTCACTGAGACATATTGAATCAGAGAAGGAGGCCATTCAGCCTACTATCCTCATATTGACTCTTTGGTAGACTTATCCAAATCGGTGCACAATCCTGCTGGTTATTCAAAGCCCCACAAACTCTATTCTCTCAAATATTTATCCAACTCCTTTTTGAATATGGCTGTGTTTGTCACCCTTTGGAGAAAGTTAAGTAACGTCCACAATTGGACTATTGTATAGGTGAAGATGTTTCTCCAAAGTTCACTCCTGGGTTTATTAACCTTTTCCCAGCAGTATTTAGTGATTCAGTTCTTCTGGAATCTACAAAGTTACAAGCGTTTGCTGAGCTCCCTGCCTCTTTGTTAGTTGTGGAAGGTGAAATATATTTCAAGTTAAGCACCTTTCTAATTAGGTTTTCTCTAAGTATCTGAGCTGGAGGAGTGTGTGTTGAATGCAAAAGCAGTGCCCCTGAACCTCCTCAGAAATAATATAACATTGCACATTTTGCAAACTAAATTTCTAGATGAAACTCGCATTTGCAATGATCGCAGATTGGTGTTAGAAGGACAAGAGGTGATATAGAGATGGTCCTTGAAACTTCTCTTCGGACTCAATCAAACTGAAACTGCCCCAAATGCAAAACCAATGTAGATAAAGATAGGTCAAGGTAACAGCTCCTGCACCTGCTCGATGTACCTGACATCAGCTGAATGTCACAGCAAGAAGCTGGGCAATTTGACCCCTGCTAAACTGGGTTAAGTGCCTGCTGCAGGGTTACCTGCACTCGGCTGCCATAACAACAGGAGTAGGCCTTTTGGCCTATTGAGGCCGACAGTGCCATCCTGTTAGATCATGCCTGCCCTCAGCTCCAATTGGCCACCCGTGTTCTGTATTTCTCGAGTCCCCTTAACCCATCGCTGTCCAACTTGGGCAATGTAGTTGAGTGGGGACGAGAGTTCCGGACTATCACATCCCTTTGTGTCAGACGGAGGCCCGAATCTCCTCACAAAGGATCTCGTACTCATTTTGAGAGTATTTTTTTAAGATTATATTTTAAGATTATCTCATTCTGGTAAGGCCTCCCTTACCAGAAGTTATAGTTTCTTTTTATCTACCGTACCGAATATTTCCAATATTTTAAACCACTCTAGAAATGAGAAACAGGGCATCATAAACAGTACCGGAAATTAAAATCAAAGTACTAACTGGAAATTGAGCTAATTATATCCATATAAGATAGTAGTAACTGGCACTTCTCTAAGACTGTAAGATGTAAGAAATTAGGCCATTCAGCCCATCAAAGCTGCTCTGCCGTTCTATGAGATGGTGACTGATCTGATCCTCCCCAACTCCACTCTCTGTCTTTTGTCCACAACTCAATTCTTTTACTGATCAAAAATCTGTCTTTCTTAGCCTTGAGTATACTTAACAACCCAGCTTCTACAGCCTTCTGCCATAAGGAATTCCACAGATTCACTGCCTTCAGAGAGAAGACATTCCTCCTCATCTCTATGTCAAACCTCTTACTCTGAGATGATACCATCTGGTCCTAGACTCTCCCACAAGGGGAAACAACCTCTCTGCATTGACCCTGTCAAGTCCACATGTTCATGCATATCCTCCCTCAGATATGTTATTGTAAAGACAAAAGAAAGTATAAAACTTGACCACACCTGGTGTACTGAGTGCAGTTTTGGTCTCCTTACTTGAGAAAGGATGTACTGGCACTGGAGGGGGTGCAGAGGAGGTTCACTAGGTTGATTCCGGAGTTGAGGATGTTGGTTTATGAGGAGAGACTGAGTAGATTGGGATTATATTCATTGGAATTCAGAAGATTGAGGGGGGATCTTATAGAAACATATAAAATTATGAAGGGAATAGATAAGAAAGAAGTAGAGGATGTTCCCACTGGCAGGTGAAGCTAGGACCAGAGGGCATAGCCTCAAGATTAGACGGAGCAGATTTAGGACTGAATTGGGGAGGAACTTCTTCACCCAGAGGGTTGTTAATCTATGGAATTCCTTGCCCAGTGAAGTAGTTGATGCTACTTCAGTAAATGTTTTTAAAGCTAAGGTAGATTTTTTTTGAACAATAAAGGAATTAAGGGATACGGTGAGAGCATGGGTAAGTGGATCTGAGTCCACAAAAAGATCAGCCATGATCTTGTTGAATGGCAGAGCAGGCTCGAAGGGCCGGACGGCCTACTCCTGCTCCTAGTTCTTATGTTCCTATGTTCTTGACAGTTAGGTGTCTCTCACCTTGTACTGTGGTCAGTCAGGCAGTCAAATATGTGCACAGGAAGCTCCCACATAACAGCAGCGTGATATTGTGCAGATCATCTGCTTTTGTGATGCTGGTTGGGATAAATATTGGCCAATGCAAACTCCCCTGGTCTTCCTGGAAATCACTCACACCCGTTTGACAGGGAATCCAATTTCGTATCTGAAGCAGCAGTCCCTCTGACAGTGCAGCACCCCCGTCGTACGGGAGCACTAGCCGTGACATTTTGTGGCCCTGGAGTGGGATCTGAATCAAGAACATTTTGACTCCAAGGTGAGAGTGCTGCTGACTGAGCCACAGCTGGCCGTCCAGTCGAGGTTGATTCGCAAAACTACAACCAACCTCCCGTGGCATTGCTCACGGTGCTAGGGGTTAGGGACGGGGGAAGAGGCAGCAGCCTAATTCTGAGACCAATCGTACTCAGCCTCCTCTCTCTAACACCTTGCCAGGACACACGGATATTCCACCGGAGCCCAGAAAAAGTCTGGAGTCTGCAAGGGTTTCCTCAAACTAGGAACAGAGCTCTGGATTGCTCCCAGTGCTGTATTCAATCTCCAGGAGAACCCCAAAGAATTCCAAAAGGAAGCCAGTCCATTTCCGGTAGGGCAGGCTAAACAGAGTTCAATTCCAACATTACCCTCTCATTGACTGCTCTGATCAATCAATTATAAATGATATAGGGGTATAGCTACGATAGATAGGAAGAAACTTTACCTCTTTGATGGAGGGATGGATGAGCAGGGGCGTAGACTTAAAGCAAGGGGCAGAAGATTTAGAGGGGATATGAGGAAGAACTTTGTCACCCAGAGCATGATGGGAGTCTGGAACTCACTGCCTGTAAGGCTGGTAGAGGCAGAAACCCTCATAACATTTATATAAACGATGAGAATTTAGGAGGCATGGTTAGTAAGTTTGCAGATGACACCAAAATTGGTGGTATAGTGGACAGTGAAGAAGATTATCTAAGATTACAAAGGGATCTTGATCAATTGGATCATTGGGCTGAGGAGTGGGAGATGGAGTTTAATTTGGATAAATGCGAGGTATTACATTTTGGTAAAATGAACAAGGGCAGGACTTATACAGAGATAGTAGGAACTGCAGATGCTGGAGAATCTGAGATAACAAGGTGTAGAGCTGGATGAACACAATAGGCCAAGCAGCATCATAGGAGCAGGAAAGCT
>JAHRHZ010000035.1:36582502-36604206 GCA_024137785.1 Ginglymostoma cirratum
CTGAGTATAGGAGTTGGGACGTCATGTGGAGGTTGTACAGGATGTTGGTGAGACCTCTTTTGTAATATTGTGTACAGTTCTGGTTATCCTGCTATGGGAAGGATATTATTAAATTGGAAAGGGCACAGAAAAGATTGACCATGATGTTACTGGGATGGAGGGTTTGAGTTATAAGGAGATTCTGGATAAGCTGGGACATTTTTCACTGGAGTGTAGAAGGTTGAGGGGTTAAATTTTAGAGGTTTATAAAATCATGAGGGGCATAGATAAGGTGAATGGCAAATGTCCTTTCCCTAGGGTTGGGGAATTCAAAACTGGGAGGCATATTTTTAAGGTGAGAGGAGAAAGATTTAGAAGGGGCCTGAGGGGCAACTTTTTCCACACAGTGTGTGGTTCGTATGTGGAATGAAATGCCAGAGGAAGGGGTGGATGCAAATTACATTTTATTTATTGTCACATGTACCTAAGTACAGTGAAAAGCTTTGTTTGCGAGCAGTACAGGCAGATCATCGTAAGCAAGGATGTACAGATCATGGGGTGCTTGGACAGAGTGAAGCGTACAGGTTACAACTACACAGGAGGTGGGCAAAACAAAGTCAACATCATTTAAAGTGAGAGAGGTCCAACCATCAGACTCATTACGGCAGGGAAGAAGCTGATCTTGAACCTGCTGGTATGTGTGTTCAAGCTTCTTTATCTTCTACCTGACGGAAGAGGTTGTAGGAGAGCGTTACTGGGTGGGAGGGTTACAACATTTAAAAGACATTTTGGCAGGAACATTAATAGGAAAGAATGAGAAGGATGTGGGCCAGATGCAGGCAAATGGGACTAGTTTAGTTTGGGATAATGTTCGGCATGGACTGGTTGAACCAAAAGGTCTGTTTCTGTGCTGTATGATTCTGTGACGTTGAAGAAGAAGTATTCAGATGTGTACTTGTGATATCAAGACATACAAGGCTATGGGCCAAGTGTTGGGAAATGGGATTGGAATGGTTAGATGGTTGTTATTGACCAGTGTGAACACAATGGGCCGAAGGGCCTGTTTTTGTGCTGTCGATTTCAGTGACTCTATTTCCTGCGATCAAAGTGATGGGTTTTAGAAAATGAGGATGGATTGAGGTCATGACTAATCCTAGGATCCAGGGATTATAAACCACTCGGGAGTTGCTCCCTAAACGGAGAGAGACTGCGTGGCATCATCTGAACCACAAAACCAAAATTAAAGCCTTAAAACATAATCCTGTGCAAATATAGACCTGTCTATACAGTGAACAGGGGAGGATCAAATCCTTGGACTTTCTCTGTTCAGCTATCAACAGTAACATAACCTGACTAAGTGCTCAGGATGAGGATACAACGAAATAAGTCCGATCGCCCCAGCATTGAACAAACAGACCATGTCCTGGGCACACTGCCCACGTCCAGCCCATCACTAAACCCGCACTTTCCCATTCACCCATCGCCCCATGTACTCGCTGCCCTACACTGACCCCAAACCAACAACGCTGCAGTTCAAAATGCTCAAATTCCTCCCGCTCCCTGTCACCTCCTTCAGCCTGATCACCATCCAGGATCTCTCTGTTACAATGCTGACATCGAGCACCCCTCTCTCCTCGATTTTAACCGTGCTGTCACCAGCTGTGCCCACAGCCGTTGAAGCCCTCCCCCAAATCTCCCTCTCTCCCTCCCCTTCCTGCCGTCTTAAAAGCCTACCTCTTTGACTGAGCTCCACCATCCACGGGGACATCCATTAGCATGTCACACTGCTTGGTTTACGCGCCAGTGAACCTATTTTTAGGATGTTTCACTCTGTTAGGGACACTACAGAAATACAGGTAGCTGTTGGGTCATGTCTGAAGTATAAACCATTCATCGTCAGCAAGTTACCATATCATTGCTGGTGGTTAATGGGTGATGAGCACAACACCAACAGAATGTTGATATCTCCTTATCACCCAGGTAACCATGCTACCTTTGACGTCTAGCATCAGTCTCTTTATCGGTTTCCATGGTAAAGTTGCATCAATGAAAAGGGAATGTATGGATGAGCACAGAAACGTTAACAAGGAGTTGGTAATTTGGTCCATCGCGTTCGTACCGGCCGATAGCAAGCAATGCAATGATAAAGGGTAATGTCACCAGATTAGCAATCCAGAACTCCCTGGCTAATGTTTAGGGGATGTTGGTTTGAATCCCAGTGTGGTGGATGGTGACATTTGATAACCAAAAAAGCCGACATCAAAAGCTAGCAGAATGCCAACCACTGTCGCAAAAATGTATCTGGTTCACTAATGCCCTTTCGGGAAGGAAACTGCCATCCTTACCTGGTCTGGGCCTACATGTGACTCCAGACCCACAGCAATGTGGTGGACTCTTACTTGTTGAAGGGTGTAAACCTGAAACGTCAGTCTTCCTGCTCCTCTGAAGCTGCCTGGCCTGCTGTGTTCATCCAGCTCCACGCCTTGTTATCTCAGTCTCCAGCATCTGCAGTTGGTACAGTCTCTGTGTGCTTGACTCTTAGCTGCCCTCTGAGCAATTAGGGATGGGCAATAAATGCTGGCCTGGCTAGTGATGCCCACATCCCGTGACTGAATAAAAACACAGGAGCCTAATCTCAGATTTGAGTTGTGTGTCCCCAGGGCCATTCAGGCACCTCGCTTGCTGCCCACCCCTGGGTCCTGTTTGTGAGGGATCTCAGCCTGTTACTAAGGTGAAACCTCAGAAAAACCTGTGTCTCTACAGCACCTGTTGAGACCTAAGGGTCATCACTTTGCAGCCAATGGAATCCTGTTTTAAAGTGCGGTCACTGTCATAACATGCTGGCCAAATTGTGCACAGCAGGATCCCACCAATGCAGCGCCATGACGGCCCAATCATCTGTTTCTTTTTTAGCAATGCTGATTGGCCCCAGGGCACACAGCCTGCATGGGAACACTAACTGAGAGCTGGGTGTAGCCCTCTCTCTATCCTATAATTTGAAGACGAAAGTATTCTTTATATCAGGTTATAAGGGGATTTTATTTAATACTCTGAGTTCATGATGTGGGACACACTGACTGAAGTGGATTTAATCATAACTTTCAGAAGGGAATTTGACGTGTTCCTGGAAGTTTTGCTAGGCTACATGGGAGAAAGAGCAATTGACAGCTTTCGATACTCTTTAAAAGGGCTGGCACAGTTACGATGGGCTCAATGACCTCTTTTCATGGTGTCAGAGTGTACCTGTGGTTTAAACAATGACAAACACTTTACAGTGAATCCCCAAACAGGACTGGACAGGCCAGACGCGGGAAGAATGTTCCCGATGTTGGGAAAGTCCAGAACAGGGGCTGACAGTCTAAGAATGTAAGGTAAGCCATTCAGGACTGAGATGAGGAAGAAATTTTTCACACAGAGTTGTGAACCTGTGGAATTCTCTCCCACAGAAAACTGTTGGGGCAAGTTCATTAGATATCACGGAATCCGTACAGTGTGGAAACAGGCCCTTCGGCCCGACAAGTCCACACTGACCCTCAGGGCATCCCACCCAGACCCCATCCCTGTTATAACCCCCCTAATCTACACATCCCTGAACACCACAGGCAATTTAGCACAGCCAATCCACCCTAACCTGCACATCTTTGGACTGTGGGAGGAAACTGGAGGAAACCCACACAGACCCAGGGAGAATGTGCAAACTCCACACAGACAGTCGCCCGAGGGTGGAATTGAACCCGGGTCCCTGGTGCTGTGAGGCAGCAGTGCTAACCAAAGAGCCACTGTGCTGCCTTGTTTTCAAAATTCTTGCTTTTATAGGTATTAGCAGCAAGAGCAGGCCATTCGGCCCTTCAAGCCTGTTCCGTCATTCAATAAGATCACAGCAAGGAGGCTGAGGGGGCGACCTGATAGAAGTAGATAAAGTGATCACAGGCATGGGTAGGGTGTACAGTGAGAGTCTCTTTCCCCCGGGTAGAAATGCTGGGGAGACTGGCTGAAGGTGGTGGTGGAGTCGGGGGGAGATGTGAGAGGCAGGATTCTTACACAGAGGGTGGTAACTGCTTGTGCAGCTGTGTTCTGTGTTCGATGGCTGATCCTGATTGTAATCTCAGCTCCACTTCTGTGGAAAGTAATAGACCCAAAAGTGAGCCTTCGGGAACACTAACCGAAGTTACATCCCAACCTGAAAATATACTTCCATTCACTAACATGCTTTGCTCCCAGCACTTTCCCTGCAGTTAGACACAGAGACCACAAGGATTACGAACAGGAGTAGGTCAGTCGGCCCCTCAAGGCTCCTCTGCCATTTAATAGGATTATGGCTGATCCAACACTCTTCATGTCCAATTTCCTGCGTTTTCCCATGACACTTGATTCCCCGACTGATTAGGAATCTATCTATTCCAACCTTAAATACACACGAGGACTCTGCCCCCACAGCTCTCTATGGCAAGGAGTTCCAATGACTCAGCTTTGTGAGAGAAAAAATTCCTCCGCATCTCAGTCTGAAACTGGAGCCCCTTCATAGAGTCCTATTTCTTCATTAGCCTGCTGTGTTGTACCTGTCAAAAACCTTCCAAAGGTTTTGCATTTGCAGCATCCAGCACTTTGATCGACATTCTGTGATTTCATCAAAACATTTATTCCAGTTAGGCAGACACCATAAGTATGTCTATTTACACATCATGGTCTGTCATGTGAGCGTCGAGCCCATGCTGACCCTCCCAGTGCAGTACTGAGGGAGTGTTACACTGCTGTCATTGGTAAGATATGCAGTGAATGGAGTATGCTGGCTGTTGGCGTGCGGGGAATGCAGTTTGTCCACCAGCAGGTTCTCTCTGACAGCCACGAGATAAATCACCAGTTAATCTGGTTAACGATCAGGGATCAATATTGACCAATGCACCAACTCGAACCTCATTGCCCTTTGCAAAACAAAAGAAAAATGGCCTTGCAATTCTTTGCAACTATTTCAGCCGTGGCTCCAAAAGAAATGCCAGTCTTTCTAGAAACCGCACTGGAATTAGAACGATGCTAAAGGATGTTAAAAATAGCTGGGCCCTATCGTAGGCTGCTGTCTCTCAAGTTCAGTTCTTAATATATTAAAAGATGTGCTGTTCTTTACCCTCTCCTGAGCAAATCTGTTTAAATATTGATCAATTCGACACTGCAACAAGTGTCCTGACTATGTACGAGGTAGAGAAAATATCAGGTGTTTCTCTGTGCAGGAGACCTTCTATATATCAAGGTCAGTTGCTGTGACCTCTGAATGGTGCTTGTCTCTGTGTTTGCAGTGAGGCAGTACTGAGGATCGCTGCAGTCCCCTGGCAGCGTCAGGTATCCGCTCTAGTGCCACCTGACTCATCTTACATTTTCCACAGTGTTCTGTGGCCTCAGGAATAGCACTCACCGGGTCAGAAAGCTCTGTGTTGATAAATCCTGCGTTGGAAACTGAGGAGTCTAGACTGCCTCACTGTGCAGCACTGTGGGAGTGCTGTAAAAGCGCAAATGCTGAATCTTGGACAAGATATGAAACCATATCCCTGTCTGCGCTCTGGGCTGGTCGGAATTATTTCACAGGAGAACAGGGGTATTTCTCGCCAGTGTTCAAGCCAATATTTACCCTTCTAAAAACTTCACAAAGATGTATGAACGAAAGAGTATTGTGCGTACTGAAGATAGAAAATTAGAAGAGAAAGTGCAGGAGTAGATTATCTGGTCATGATGGGGTTGCTGTTTGTGGGATCTTGCAGTGTGTAAATTTGGTTATGTTCCAGCAGTTCCAAAAGTAGGCTACAGGCTGTGAGAGGCATGGGACAACAAAACAGCAGAAAATACAAGGCTTTTTTTTGTTGGGGGGGGAACTGTAAGCACCAGGTTTAATGGAGGAGGCAAACTGAGGGATAGTTGGGAATATAATGGAAGTGCCCCACTCTGAGAGTGGAGGATGAATTATCTGCTGGGTTTAGAATAGAATCATAGACCATAGAATCCCCACAGTGTGGAAACAGGCCCTTCAGCCCAACAAGTCCATGCTGACCCTTAGAGCACCCACCCCCCAATGTACAGGTTGCTGAACACAATGGGCAATTTCCCATGGCCAATCCACCCTAACCTGCACATATTTGGACTGTGGGAGGAAACTGGAGCAAACCCATGCAGACATGGGGAGAATGTGCAAACTCCACACAGACAGTTGCCTGAGGGTGGAATTGAACCTGGGTCCCTGGTGCTGGGAGGCAGCAGTGCTAACTGCTGAGCCACTGTGCCGCCCCCTAATTAGGCAGGATGAACAAAGCCAGCACTTTTTTTATCCACATGCAGCTCACATCATTGTCCAAAGTAAAATAAAGTTAAAATTGCCATTGTCCGAGCAGGCCACAGGGCTGCTGTCTCGTTAGGGGACTGGTGGTGGGGAAGAGAAGGAGAGTCCTTCAGGGCAACTTCAGCTGGTGCAGGAATCAAACCCACGCTGTCAGTGTCACTCTGCATCACAAACCAGCCGTCCAGCCAACTGAACGAACCAAGCCCCAGACTGGTGTCTGAAGTGATGCTCACACAACGTACACCAGTTTTGGTTCAATTCAATTCTGCACACGCTGTACAGATAATAACAGTGCGACTCAGTATTCCTGGAACATTGCCTAATGAGGTCAGCTTCTATTCTCACCGAACTGTTATTTGCTGAAATACACAGCACCATCTGGGACTGACAGTATGCACTAGATAGTCAGGCCAGCTCAGCAACACTGAGCAGGAAGGATTTGATCTAATCAGTTTTTTTTACTGGTCTCACAATGACATCTACCAGGAGCCATGACTCCCAGCGATTACTTTGCCAAATCAGAGCAGATCGGAGAATACCGGCTTTCTGTGAAATCTCTGTCCATATTTCAAAGTGACTTTGCAGATTCTCATTACAGCGTATTGCTGTGCTTAAGATATATAGGCCGTGGACTAGAACTATTCATATCATTGGTACCAGAAAGAAACAGGCCATTCATCCCAACACCTCATGCTTGACGTGAGCCTCTTATTACCCTATTTCATCTCCTCCGTCAATGTATCCCATTCCTTTCTCCCACACGCGTTTATCTAGCTTTTTCTCTGTCGGTCGAGTGAGAGGTTTAGGGGATCAATCCCATTACTTTGAATCTAGGTGGGCACTCTGAGGGAGAGCTGCTCTATCGAGTGACACCTTGTCTGTCTCCCCTAAGGAGGACTTTGAGGGTGTTGCAAACACTATGTTGACAAAAAGCAGACTGATGCTCCCTGGTGGTATGCTCATCAATACTTATCCCTCAACCAACATTCCTTCAAAAAAATGTAACTGGGTTTTTCTTAAACTGCAGATCATGGGATCTTGCAGTGCCATGTTTCCTGCATTAGTTTGGTGACTACATTTTCAAACATGCTTCCCTGGTACCCAAGGTCATGAAAGGCATCATATAAATGCGTGTGTTCTTTCTTTCATTGGTGCAACCCGTGCATAGTTAATGCACCATCAAACTTATAGACGAAAGGCCCAATTGTAATAAGTCCTGACATTTACTTAATCTGTCTACCCTTTACTCATCACCAATTTGGTATTCAACTTGCTCCGTAGTCAACAATAACAGTTTATCTAATACAGTGCAGAAAATCCATTCATACTTCAAAGCAAAATCAGATCTCCAACTGATTATTACATTAGTTTTGGGAAAGGTGTTTATTGTCCAGAATAACTTTCAACTCCCTCAACGAGCAACTGAAAAGGGGCCGAAAACAGAAAGGGAACACTCCTGTCCCGGCACCAGCCCCAGTTAGTGGGGAGCTGCCCCATTTGGACGTTACAGAATCCAGCAACATCCGACACCGTGCCCTGCTCACGGTCTTGACCGTGTGAGATTTGCTGAACTGTCACCGAATGATTTAGATCGAGGCACCAGAGAGGGGTGCGTTATTAGCTGAATGGACCTCTCTAACTTCAAACCTAACGTTCTTCTTACTTCTGTGGACCTCCCTGTGCAGCTGTAACCTTGTATATCTCACTCTGTCCGAACACCCGATGATCTATATGTCCCTGCCTGTACCGCACACGAAACAAAACTTTTCACTGTGGTTAGGTACATGTGACAACAATAGATCAAATCAATCCATGTCTCCATACGAACAGCCATAAAGAAATAGAATTTTCCTGTTCTCTCAAGTCAAATCTTTGGCTGTTCAAATCTTTCCCACACTCGCATACCCTTATCCGAAAGTGGTGGTATTTAGAAATGATTTTTTTAATCAGCCTGTTTGGCCATGGACACAAAGCACTTGGCCATCACAGCGTGAGGTGGGACCTGAATCTTCTACCCAGAAAGCTGTCGGCCCACAAAACCCCTGCCATGACATTCAGATAAGTGTCTTTTGCCACCCCAGGACATTCCAAAGTACTCTACAGCCAATGTAACCACTTTAAAGGGTAACTACTGTTAGAATGTAGAGGAACACAGCAGCTAATTTGCTCACAATGTCCCATAAACAGCGATGGTATCCCTCAAGGATCTGTGTTAGTGCCGCGGAGAAAGTCACATATCCAGCTTTGCTGATGGCACAAAGTTAGGCAGCACTGTAGTTAGTGTGGATGTTAATCCATCAATATCCTTTTACACTTTTACGCTAAGTGAATGGGCAACATTGTGGCAGATGGAGTTCAATGTTAGTAAGTGTGAGGTTACCCAGTTTGGACCAAGAAAGGACAGACCAGTGTTCTTTCTAAATAGTATGATGATGAATACAGTGAATGTCCAAGGAGACGGGCTGTTTCCAGGTGTAAGCATCTTTAAAATGTCATGGACAGGCGCAGAAAATAATTAAGAATGCTAGTGGAATGCCAGTCTTTATAGCTAGAGGACTGGAGTATAAGGACAAAGAAGTTATGCTGCAGTGATACAAAACCCTGGAGTAATGAGAGACTATTAGGGCACCACACCTGAGAGAGGACGGATTGGCCATGCAGGGACCACAAGAATGTAGGTTTACAAGAATGATACCTGAACCTCAGGGGTTCAGTTAAGAGGATGGATTAAATAAGTTAGGGCTGTTTCTCTCAATTTACAAGGTTAAGGGGTGACCTGATCAAAGTCTTCAAGATATTAACAGGAAAATACAGGGTACTTAAATTATTTCCAGTGTCTAGTCTGAGGCCATTTAGGAGAGTTGTTTGAAAGCACCATGACACACAGGAGGTAGGAGAGGATTGGAACGCTCTTCGATAGGAGCAGTCGATGCTGAATCAATTGTTGATTTCAAATTTAAGATAGATAAATCATCGTTAAGCAAAGGTACAAAGGGATCTGGGCAAAAGGAGGGACGTGGCATTAGTCCACAGATCAGCCATGATCTCATTCAATGGTATTAGAGGGGCTGAATGGCCTACTCCTTTCCTATGTTTCCTAAATGACCATGTTGTTTATTTTTGAGGAATTACCGTAGGCCCAGGGCAGCACTGGCTTCCTGTGTTACATTGCCATGGAATATTTGCCATCCAACTGAAAAACCCTCTGTATCCTTTTTAAGACCAGGAGATCAGAACAGTACGCTGTATGACAGGGACACTTAAAATGTGTGACACAGTGGGAACTGCAGCTTACTACTATGCTGTAGCCTCCTCACCCATCCCAACCCCCCCCCCTCAACACCAGCTGCTTAAACACCTTGTTCCTCCCCTCAGTTCCCTCCTTTTCACCTACGACAGCACCTGCAGGGGAAGGTAATATCTGCCCCCAGCCTATCAGTGCCACTATGACCCAGTAAACCCAGCGAAGGGCCACTTCCATGTTGTTTGCCCCCTTCCCAACTCTCTTTAACATTTCCCACAGGATGTTACAGCAGCGAATGGGGCTATTTGACTCACTGGGCTTGGCAATGGCTGTTTCAAACAGTAATCCAGTTAGCTTCATTCTCCTCCCACATTTCCACAAACTGTTTTTGCTATCAATATTTTGGCGTATTCCATTTCGAAAGCCACTACTAAATCAGTTTCAGTTCCTTCCCAGGAAGTATATTACAAATCTTCTCTGTGCATTGTGTAAAAACCTCCGAACATTACTTAGTCCTAGTGATATTAAGAACTGCCGATGCTGGAGTCTGAGATAACACAGTGTGGAGCTGGATGAACACTGCAGGCCAGGCAGCATCAGAGGAGCAGGAAAGCTGACGTTTCAGGTCGGGACCCTTCTTCAGCAAAGGAGGGGGGCTCCTCTTCCCCTTTCAGAGTCCCCTTCCCCTCCCCCATTTCTGAAGAAAGGTCCTGACCCAAAACGTCAGCTTTCCTGCTGCCTGGCCTGCTGTGTTCCTCCAGCTCTACACTGTGTTGTCTTATTACTTAGTCCTAGCTGTTTCTGCCAATGGATTTAAATTTGAATATTGCCCTTTCAGCTATTGGAAACAGTTTCTTTGCATGTCTCATGATTCTATCAAACCTTATTCAATCAATCTCTGAGGACAGGAACCAGCATCTATGCCCTGCTCACATGACTGTCAAACAGCACGGAAACAGACCCTTTGGTCTAACCAGTCCATGCTGACCATAATCCCAAACTAAACTAGTCCCACCTGCCTGCTCCTGGCCCATATCCCTCCAAACCTTTCCTACTCATGTACTTATCCAAATGTCTTTTAAATGTTGTAATTATGCCCACATCCACCACTTCTTCTGGAATGTTCAGTCCACACGCTGTGTAAAAAATTTGCCCCTCATATCTAGTTAAAATCTCCCTCCTCTCACTTCCCTTCCTTTTCCCAGCAAACATTCCAGACTGTCCCACCAGTACTTTTTTTTTGCAGAACCCTTGTTCATCCTCAGGAGCTGTCCTGTATAACCAGCAGACATGACTTCCAACATCCTTCAGGGTGAACATTGTAGGCTCCATTTATGGTCCTTGAAGCAGGGGTGGCTCAGTTGTGCCTGAGGCAAGTCAACTGTGCCCTGAGTTCAAGGCAGAGGGACACAGATTCCTGTTGAACCCAGTTTTATTCTAACAATACAAGTGGGCAAGGACCTGGGGATTAGAATAGTGGGGATTAGAACAGTGATCTCTTAGAATATAGAACATAGAACAGTACGGCACAGTACAGGCCCTTCGGCCACGATGTTGTGCCGAACTTTTACCCTAAACCTATGGTCTATCTAACCTCCACCCGTACCTTATACTATCATCCATAGGCCTATCTAATAGCTGCTTAAATGTCCCTAATGAGGCCGACTCCACTACCCTCTCCGGCAATGCATTCCCCGCCCCGACCACACTCTGAGTAAAGAACCTACCTCTGATGTCTCCCCTATATCTACCTCCACTCACTTTAAAACTATGCCCCCTTGTAATAGCTACCTCCACCCTTGGAAAATGTCTCTGGCTGTCCACTCTATCTATACCTCTTGGCTCATATGGGCTGCTGGCCCTTCTTTCTATGCTGTGGCCCTCCCTCTGTCTTTGTTAGTATTTGTCAACAGAGAGTCTCGAGTCAAATAGAGTTAAGACTTTGCACATGATCTAACTTCTTCAAATTCTGTTTCTTTCGAAAGGTCCAGTTGGGAGCTGCCTGATCTCAGAGATGGAAATATTTCAGCAATAAGTGACTCTGATGGAGTTAACTACCCCTGGTACGGAAACACCACAGAAACTCACACTATTGTGGGGCCTACCAAAAGGGAAGTGCGTTTCACAGTCAGCATGAATGATAACTTCTACCCCAGCGTCACCTGGGCTGTCCCGGTCAGCAGGTCTAACACCGCCCAGCTCACCAGTATCATGAGGGACCAAAGCTTTACTACATGGTTAGTGGCCTCCAACACAGGCACAGGTGAAGTCATTGTGCTGCAGACCATCAAGTGGAGGATGAAGCTTCACATCGCTGTGGATCCCAGCAAAGCGCTGGGGCAGCGGGCCGTGCTGCTGGAGCCCATCGAGCAGGAGACCCCCTTGATCCTCAGCAAGAATGAGCCCATTGTCCCCAATGCCCTGAAGAAACCTAACGCCAATGATGCCCAGGTCTTGATGTGGCGGCCCAGTGTGGGTCAGCCTGAAGTGGTCATTCCCCCAAAAATCTGACGGGCACTAGCGAGCGTGTCGACTTGCACAGGGGAGGGGGTGTTGGTAACAGAGGTCCCCAAAGCGACACGCCTTCATGAACCACGCGTGAAAAATACAACCGTTCTACCTTGAACTGGAAATGGTTGTCGGAGTGTGCAGAGACCATCACTGTGCTGCAATCCGATTGATTAATTCAGCTACAGCAAAAGGCCATAGCACTGTGGGATCATCTCATCATAAAGACTCTTCCTTCGTCCTCGGCTCTCTCTGTCAAAGCGTTGCACAACTCCATAAAACTTTTATTGAATCCTGTCCAAAACTGGAACTGCACTTGAACATGAACTTTCGCGATTTTGTTTGTTTTTGTAAAAGACAAACCTCTTCTCGCCATGCTGCCTTAAGTTAGCAAAAGCATCTCATTGCAAATGTTTGCCTTAAGAGAAAAATGGGTCAAAGTATTTCATTGTGAGCATAGGCTGAATGCTGTCTCTTTAATAAGCTGCAATATATGACTGCAAACCACCAGCCTGTTTCATTTCCAGAATGTTTCCCACTTACAACCCGGAATTGTTTTAGTGTAAATGGTGAGGTCCCACTAAACAGGTTCGGATGGGGAATCTAGTCAATATCATCATTGCTTAAAAATCTTAATGAAAGGTGACCATAGCAACATAGAAAATAGGAGCAGGAGTAGGCCATTCGGCCCCTTCCATTCAACATGACCATGTCCAGGAGTTTCAAATAAATGGTCAATTTGATCAAACCAAGATTCACCTCACACACACACAAAATTCACCTCAGTTGTCCAAAATCAGTGTCACTAATGTCTGGAGGATTAGTGGGGTTTTTTTTTGAATAGTATATTTTCCACTTACACAAACCTGTTGCCGTTTCAAAGGTCTGTGTCACAGCTGCTAGCCCCCAGTTAAGAGTTCAACCCCATAGATCTAGAGAATGAAGGGGTGACTTGGAAGGCCACACTTGTCTATACATCCTAGAACAGATGGGCAGAATGTCATCCCTTCTACACAGTCGTCACAGAGAACTGTGCCGGTGTTTGTTTGTATCCACACGTGTACGGGGCTGGATTGGATTTTTACTGTCCGCATCTCAACCATCGAACTGGCATCATTCATAACCGAGAGCAAGCCCATTCAGCTCATGTGCACCCCAGGAGTCTCCCCGTTCTCACACCATCAGCATATCCATCTATTCCTCATGCACTTGTCCAGTTTCCCCATAAATACATCCACACTGATTCAGTGTAATGATGCCCCTGTGGTGGCAGGTTCCACACTCTGGTGTTTTTCTTCTGAATTCCTGATCAGGTAGTAACTGTCAGGGGATGTGGAGACATCTCCAGTTTTCCCTGCACTATTGAACGCCTCGTCAATTTTAAAGACCTCCATCAAGTCACCCGTCTGACACTGCACTGACAGGAGAGTCTTTTCTGAGGGATTTATAGCCCTTGTGTGCCACAGGTAATGTGACCTGATCAAAAACAATTCTGGGGCATCAAGCGGCAACTAGTCAGTCACAGGTAAGATACTCAGCACATTTTGTTTTTGGCTCTCGTGTGTGAGATTGTGTAGCTCATGATGCAATGCATCAAGACTCATGTATCTGCGCTGCTCCCCTCATTGTGCACCACCAACACGACCAGTGTTAAGGGTTAATCAAGTCGATAATGTTATTTATAGAATCTCGTGGCTGCGAAGTTTTTGCAAACGATTTAGGGCTTGGAGTGAGGGGCATGTTGCCAATATTGTGATCATTGCAACACTCACGCCTGAATCTAGGATGGGATCCGTTTTCATCTGAAGCTGTGAAAACCTGCGAAAAAAAAATACACAAAGAAAAATGCTCTTTGAAAGAGACAATTAAAAACAAAAAGTGGAAAAACAGAAGTCTCTGGGCTCTCACTAACTGTCCCCAATATTTCTGCAATGCACGTTTGAGATGGGTTGGAGGCGAAAATGCAGCAATGATCTGAGTCCAACAACATAGCAGCATTGCTGCCCAGCCTCGTGATCCAGCAGATACTACAGTGGACACGAGTTCAAATCCCTACTGCAAATTTTCTGAAGGGTCTAGGCCCGAAATGTCAGCCTTCCTGCTCCTCTGATGCTGCTTGGCCTGCTGTGTTCATCCAGCTCCACACCTTGTTAATCTCTTATTGCAAATTGCAAGCTGTTCTCCATCGCTGTAAAAATCCCACCTGGTTCATTAGAATCCCTACAGTGTGAAGCAGGCTATTCAGCCCATTGAGTCCACACTGACCCCCCCCCCAAAAAATATCCCACCCAATCTCCATAACCCCACCTTTCCCGTGGCTCACCCATCTGATCGGCACATCTTTGTGACCATGGGAGGGAACTCCACGCAGACACGGGGAGAATGTGCAAACTCCACACAGACTGTGGCCTGAGGGTTGGATCGAACTCGGGTCCCTGGCGCAGTGAGGCAGCAGTGTCCTCCCTTCAGGGAACCAAATCTGCTGAATAAAAGCCAAAAGAACTGCGGATGCTGTGAATCAGGAACAAAAACAGAAGTTGCTGGAAAAGCTCAGGGTAATCAGGGTTATCTAAGAAAGGGTCACCAGACCCGAAACGTTAACTCTGATTTTTCTTCACAGATGCTGCCAGACCAGCTGAGCTTTACCAACAACTTTTGCTTTTGAATCAAATCTGCCATCCTTACTTGGTCAAGTCTACATGTGACTCCAGACCCACAGTGATGGGACTGACCCTAGCAAGGGGGATAGGCAACAACAAATGGGCCTGCCAATAACAACAACCATGGCACCCTCCCATGTGTGTCTCTGTAGCGTAGTTGAACTTAAAGTGGTAAGGTCCTAGAGATTAGATTAGCAGAAGCTGGGTTATATTCAGGAACCTCCCGGAAGTGGGAAGGATAAGAAATGATAGAGGTTTACCAAATAAATTCCAACAGGTGTGGGTTTTCATGGTGGATAGTCAAAAGAGCAGAGTCAGGGGGATGCAGAGATCTCAAAGAGAGATGACTGGTTTCAGGAGGTGACTCAGAAAGAACAGTGAGGTCACACAAAGTCATTTGAAAAGGAGGACGAGAATTTTAAAGCTGGTAGGGTCAGTGAGGGATGAGTGAATGGGGCTATTTAGGCGATGGGTTAAGAGGATGAGCCAGGGGGCAAGGAACACATAGGCAGGAGGGTCTACAAATAGATGAATCAGGAGGAGGAGAAAGCCACTAGATCTCTTGGGCCTGCTCCACTCCGCAACAAGTTGATGGTGGATCTGATTGTGACCCCCAACAAGACAGCTACCCGATAACCTCTCCTCCTTGTCAGTCCAAACCCATATTTGCCTTCAAAATATTCCACGGCCCTGCCTCAGCTGTACTCTGGGGAAGGGAACACCACAGAGGCACAACACCCCAGAGGGAATTTTAAAAAACCCCAAAGAACTGCGGATGCTGGAAATTAGAAATAAAAACAGAAATCGCTGGAGAAACTCAGCAGGTCCGTTGACCCTCGATCACAGATGTTACACCGACTGGCCTGTGAATTCTGGGTCCAATGTCCCCCCATGACAGATGTTACACCGACCGGCCTGTGAATTCTGGGTCTGATGACCCCCGATCACAGATGTTACACCGACTGGCCTGTGAATTCTGGGCACGATGGCCCCCCGATCACAGATGCTACACCGACTGGCCTGTGAATTCTGGGCACGATGGCCCCCCCCAATCACAAATGTTCCCCCAACCGGCCTATGAATTCTGGGTACCTTCTTTGCCTCCTTTTTACAAACAACCATATAGCACCAAGTTTAAGCAGCTCCCCTGTATCTGGAGAGGATCAGAATGTTGTGGAAGGTACCTTTCCAGTTGCCACCCTCATTTCTCTCAAATGCCCCTCTGAGGGTTACTGTTACTTGATCCATTTAATTTAACCTCAGCTGGAAGCTAAGCTGAATGACAGCCAGGAAGCATTGCATAATATTAGCTTCCGTACCGCAATAATTCAAAATACAATTAAGGTACTTCAGAAAACCCGAAAAAACTTTGCAGTTTCCCCGAAACATTTTCTGATACATACTGCTGAAAAGCCCGTTTGCATTTTGTTTTTGAACAGAAACCAATGGGCAATGCTGTCTTCATGTCATGACTCAATAAAAATAACTGCAGTGCTGACCCCAAGTTATGCTTTAATTAGAACAGGAGTGGGGGCTACCAAGCAAGGTGTGATGTGACAGAACAATCTCTATCAATAGAACCCCTAGTGTGGAAACAGGCCCTTCAGCCCAACAAGTCCACACCAACCCTTGGAGCATCCCACCCAGACCCATCCCCCTATAACCCACACACCATGGGACAATTTAGCACAGCCAATCCACCTAACCTGCACATCCTTGGACTGTGGGATGAAACCAGAGCACCCGGAGGAAACCCACACTGACACGGGGAGAAGGTGCAAACTGCACACAGACAGTCACCCAAGGGTGGAATCGAACCCAGGTCCCTGGTGCTGTGAGGCAGCAGCACTAACCACTGAGCCACCGTGCCATCAGGGGAGCAGCTAATTGATTTATGTCATCACAATCATGGCAGCCGTGCTGTTCTCAGTGAGATTCAGGTTCCATGCCAGAGTTCCCAACTCGGACAGCAATGCTGAGGGCGTGCCACACAATCAGAGGTGCTGACCTCCAGGGCGAGACATTGAGCTGAGGCTGTCTGCTCTTCAAGTGAACACACAGCAAAAAAGAAACCACATGAAGCAGAGCAGGGGAGCTTTCCACGGGGTCCTGGTGCCAATATTTATCAAGCAATGTCATCAGAACAGACTGTCAAGCCATTTATCTCTCTGCTGTCAGTGGGATCTTGCTACACCATAACCATCATGGCTGCTCTGATAATCTTCAACTCTACTTTCCTGCCTTTTCCCCACAACCCTTGGTCCCCCTTCCTGATTAAAAAATTATCTTAGCCCAGCCTCGACAGCCCTCTGCAGTAAAGAACTCCCTTTGTTTCAAAGCAATAAATTCCTTCACATCTTTGCCTTAGATGGGTGATGCCTGACTCAGATGTTAGTCTCTGATCCTAGATTCTGCCACGAGGGGAACAATCTCTCCGCATTTACCCTGTCGAGTTCCCTAACAACCTTCTACGTTTCAATACAGTCGCCTCTCATTCTTCTGAACTCCAACAAGTATTGGCCCAATTTATTCAGAAAATAGTCAAGAAAGTAAATGGAATGCCGGTCTCAACAGCGAGGGGACTGGAGTACAAGGACACAGAAATTATACTGCAGTTATACAGAAATCTAACTGGCTCCCAGTTGGAGTACTGTGAACAGATCTGGGCAGCACACCTCTACCTTGGAGGCAGTAGACTATAGGTTTTAACGAGATTGATACCCGGACTTCAGGGGCTAAATTAAGGGGAGAGCTTAAACATATTGGGGATAGTAGGAACTGCCGATGCTGGAGTCGGAGATAACACAGTGTGGAGCTGGAGGAACACAGCAGGCCAGACAGCATCAGAGGAGCAGAAAAGCAGACATTTCAGGTCGGGGCCCTTCTTCAGACCCTTCTTTTCTGAATAAGGGTCTCGACCCGAAAAATCAGCTTTCTTGCTCCTCTGATGCTGCCTGGCCTGCTGTGTTCCTCCAGCTCCACACTGTGTTATCTTAAACAAATTGGGCCGGTTCTCTATGGAATTTAGAAGGATCAAGGCTGATCCAATCAAGTCTTCTAGATATTAACAGGAAAAGGCAGGGTAGATAAAGATCAACTGCTCCCACTGGTTAGGAATTCTAGAACCAGGGCCACAGTCTGAGAATGAGGGCCAGACTGTTCGGGAGGGTGTTGCATGTTTGGAACTCTCTGCCACACCTTCTCCACCCAACTTTCCATCCTTTGACAACCTTCCTCACTGTCCACAACTCCACCACTTTTCATGTCATCTGCAAACTTACTAATCACACCACCACCATTTTCATCCAAATAATTCACATATATGATAAGCAACAGAGGTTCCAGCACTGATCCTTGTAGAACACCACTGGTCACAGGCTTCCAGTAAGAACATCACCCCTCCACAACTACCCTCTGACTTCTATGACTCAGTAAATGTTGCATCCAATTTAGCAACTCCCATGGATCCCATCTGACAACTTTCTGGACCAGCCTACCATGAGGGACCTTGTCAACTGCTTTAATAAAGTTCACGAGGACACCACCCACTGCCCTACCCTCATCGATCATCTTCGTCACTCCCTCAAAAAACTCAAACCATATTTGTGAGGCTGTTTTAACCTAAGAGCAGGGGTGGGCTACACACCAGCCTTGATCTCAGTGAATCTTGATCTCAGGCTTGAGGGGCTGAATGGCCTATCCTGCTCCTATGTTAAGCCATGATGTGGAGGTATCGGTGTTGGACTGGGGTGGACTAGGTCAGAAGTCACACGACACCAGGTTATAGTCCAACAGGTTTATTTAAAATCACAGGCTTTTCGATACGAAGTGGTTCATCAAGTGTGACTCCTCGCTATGTTAAGGTCTCCATACCTGGTATCAGCCGAGTGAACCTTCTCTGGACTGTGTCCAATGTCAGCATATCTTTCTTTAGATAAGGGGGTCAAAACAGTTCACAATTGCAGCTATGGTCTGACTGGTGCCTTGTAGAGTTTTAACGAGACTACCCTATTGTTATCAACAACAAAAACAGAAGTTGCTGGAAAAGCTCAGCAGGTCGGGCAGCATCTGTGAAGGAGAAAACAGAGTTAACGTTTCAGGTCTGGTGACCCTTCCCTCAGAAGCGAAACGTTAACTCTGTTTTCTCCTTCACAGATGCTGCCAGACCTGCTGAGCTTTTCCAGCAACTTCTGTTTTTGTTCCTGATTTACAGCGTCCGCAGTTCTTTCGGTTTTTACAACATTGTTATACTGCATTCCCTTTGAAATAAAGGCTGACGTTCCATTTGCTCTGCTCAAGCTGGCTGTCGGGTTTGCCATATTACAGCAGCGAAAACCTCATTAGCTGAAAGGTGCTTTGAAAGGCTCTGATACAATGAAGTCACCAGGGCATGAAGGAATACAAGTTTTTCATCCTTTATCAAAACCTTCCCAACAACACGTATCCAAAGATGTGCTTTCTCCTGTTACACCAGCACTTTTTATTTAAGATCTAAATAAAGTGCTCCATTTTTGAGTGGAGAAGGTGGGTACGCACCCCTCACCAACTCTTTTCCTTCCATGTCACCCGCGACCCCACTACCTGGTGATGGGACACTTCCCTATTGAACTGGTCCCAAGCACAGATACAACAATGAGATTAACACAGTGTGGAGCTGGAGGAACCAGGGGCCAGGCCAACATCAGAGGAGCAGGAAAGTTGACGTTTCAGGTTGGGAACCCTTCTCCAGAAAAAAACGTCAGCTTTCCTGCTCCTCTGATGCTGCCTGGTCTCCAGCTCCACACTGTGTTGGCTCTGACTCCAGCATCTGCAGTTCTTACTATCCCAGGTACAACAATGATACCAGAATCCGTGAGCTCCACCCCAATGACAGAGCTCACCTAACCCCTTGTCCCACTATCGCGTGCGGCTGCCTGCCAAAGGTTTAGATTCTCTTCAACAGCGAGAGTCAATTCAACAAGATGCACATACACGGTAAAATAAAAGAACTGTGGACACTGGAGACCTGAAAACAGAAGTTGCTGGAGAAATTCAGCCGGTCCGGCAGCACCTGTGAGGGAGAGAAAGCATAGTTAACCTTTTGAGTCCATGACATTTTCTCCAGAAGGTTCAGTTCTTTTGAAGAGTCACTTGTCCCGAAATGCTGCCTCTGCTCTCTCTCCGCAGATGCTGCCGGACCGGCTGAGTTTCTCCAACAATTTGTGCTCTTGCATTTGTATAGCGCCTTTAGAGCGGGACAATATGCCCGTCTGACAAAATAAAAAGGTGCCAAACTGAAAAAAAAAAGACATCAGGAGGAGTAAGCAAACATTTGGCCAGAGACACGCAGTCAGTTCTGCTATAGCTGCGTTCCTGTGCAACATTGCGTTGTAGAAAATCGTCCAATAGAAATAACGGGGGCCTATGGGAAAAGTGGGGTTAGGGGACAGACCACCAAAACAAAAACCACTCAACAGCCTAACACAAAGGATAGCACAATTTGCAGAAATGTTTAATTCATATCTAATAATGAAATAAAAGCAAATTTAACACTTGAGCTTGAAAAGATGTCAAGATGACTTGATGGGGGAGGAGGCTGTATGGTACTTCTCACAGGAAGAACTTCACAACGAAGTCTGTGAAATGACGTTGGCGCAGAGACTCTTTCAGAGCTAGTGTTGTACGCATTCACGGCAAATCCCGCTAAACGATCATGTGATGTCAAACTGTACTCATCTGCAGACCAATGGAATCACGTTATAGCCAACACAAGTTCGCATTTTGGAAATAGCGTTCCTCTATTTGTCAATCGCGTTACTGCCAATTCATGTTGCTGGAACACGTGTTGTAGAAGAACTGCCTGTAGGACTCGACGAGCAGTGAAGGAAGCTCAGCTGCCCCTAACACTGGGGTAAAAAGGCACGGGGCTTACTTGAGGCCAAAGGAATGGACTTTAGGTTGAGAGGTGAAGTTGTTGGAGTGGCTCCAGGCCTAGGGTGAAGTGAGGATACAAAGGGATTCAAATATAAAGATATAAGTCTAACCAGAGGAATGTTGGCAGCAGTGTGTGCTGTCATCATGCTGAACTAGATCGGGAACAAAAGATTCATTTCACCCAACATCTCTTGAGTTGTTAGAGAAGCTTGTGGTGTCCCCAGGTCCACGCTCTGGAAGCACGATCTCAGACAAGAGGCCAGGGCACGGCTGAAGTTCTTCTCTTGGTTGTGGAGCAGCATGCTAGAAGAATGACACTGTAGCTGCACAGGGGCCCTCTTCAGAGAGGAAGCACAGTGATTTACGGACAAGATGTGTGCACCGAGCCCCCAAGGCCATTCTCCAGACCATCACCTTCCCTCACTGAGAGGAACAAGCACCATCCCGTACCAGCTCCCCCTCAAATCACACACCACCCTTATTCGGAGATGTGGAAACTTCTACAACAGGGACAGGAGCAGGCCATTTGGCCCTTCAAGCCTGCTCCGCCTTTCAGTATGGTCATGGCTGATCATCCAACTCTGTCCTCAGTTCCTGCTTTCTCCCCAACACCCTCTGATTCCTTTAGCCTTAAGAAATACAAATTAAATCCTTCTCGAAAATGTTTAACGTTTTGGCCTCAACTGCTTTCTACGGTAGAGAATTCCTCAGGCTCCCTGCTCTCTGGGTCAAGATATTTCTCCTCATCTCAATCCTAAATGACCTCCCCTGTATCCTTAAACTGTGACCTGTGGTTCTGGAATCCTCAGTCATTGGGAACATCCTTCCAGCGTTTACCCTGTGCTGAAGATATTAACTTAGTCACACTCTGGAACTTTAGACTTTGAGGTAAAGAGGCTTTATTCATGATATCACGGGGAGCCAATGCTGACACAAGGTCAGGTCTGTAGTCTCTGATGAGTACGAAAACAAGGCAGTACCTATATGAGATAACAAGGTGTGGGGCTGGATGAACACAGCAGGTCAAGCAGCATCATAGGAGCAGGAAAGCTTGACGTTTCAGGCCTAGACCCTTCCC
>JAHRHZ010000035.1:36604606-36633560 GCA_024137785.1 Ginglymostoma cirratum
GTGCCTTAAGCTTTAGGTCAACATTGAATCAGCAATTCTGAGCTTTCTACAGATAAGCAACAATTTGTCGCATATCTCTTACTTGACCTATTTTCCCATCATTCCAACCTCTAATTCTAAGCTTTAGCTACTTTCTACATCTAATTGGTCTTGACACTTTAATTTTTCTTCCACACCCTGCCTAGTCCTGTTAGAATTCTGTAGGTTTCGATGAGATCCCCCCCTCATTCTTCTAAACTCCAGGATCTCTATGATTACAGTCCTAACTGATCCAGACGCTCCTCGTATATCAGTCCTGCCAACCCAGGAATCAGTCTGGTAAACCTTTGCTGCACTCCCTACATCACCAGGACATCCATCCTCAGGTAAAGAGACCTAACCTGCACACAATATTCCAAGTGCGGTCTCACCAAGGTCCTGTATAATTGCAGCGAGCAATATATCAATGTTCAGGAACAAAAACAGAAGTTGCTGGAAAAGCTCTGCATATCTAGCAGCATCTGTGAAAGAGAAATCAGAGTTAACATTGTGTGTCTGGTGACCCTTCCTCAGAACATGAGCCTGACAGAAAAATGATGACAGGATGACAACATATTTATTTCCCTGATTCAGAGATGGAAGAAGAAGGTCAACCCACTCTGGTTTCCATTCTTTCACAGTATGTTGGCATTTCTCTTCACAGATGCTGCCAGACCTGCCGAGCTTTTCCAGCAACTTCTGTTTTTGTTCCTGAGTTACAGCGTCCGCAGTTCTTTCTGTTTTTAATATATCAGGGTTCCTTCACTGTCGTGACAACACAGTGTATTTTATAGAACGGCTTTAATGCAGGAAAACGTCCTCCAGGAGCTTCACAGGAGAACCAAACACTCCTGGAAAACCCTGACCAACAGCATTGTGGAAGATCTTTTGGACTGAAATAGCTCTAGAACGTGCGGGGTAATTAAGGCCTTTCCAGTGACTCCAACATCCCAAGACAGGGTAACAAAACTTCTGAACCCAACTTTCTAGCCCAAGAGCAAGGGCTGACCCTTCTGCTACAGTGACTCCTCAGATGATGCGTTCCCCTGTTTCGGGGGAAGTATCTGAGTGAGTACAGAACTGAAAGGGGAAGGATTAACATCTGGTCTGTACCAACTAGTCCATAAATGAAAATACTCACTCAGTGTTACAGCCTCTTTGACAGAGGACTTTGTGGGGGCTGTCAATGCACCTGGAATGTCCCTGCATTTACAATGAATCCCGACAACACATCCAGCCCCAGCAGAGTTGCAGACAGAAAAATGATGACAGGATGACAACATATTTATTTCTGATTCAGAGATGGAAGAAGAAGGTCAACCCACTCTGGTTTCCATTCTTTCACAGTATGTTGGCATTTACTGCCCATGGTACACAACATTTATCGCCCATCCCTAAGTGTCCCTGAGAGGATGGACGGTTAATGACCCAACTGAGTAACAATGAGCTGTGGGAAGGGGAGGTACCATTAGAAAACCAATGGCAATGGTTGGGGGGGGGCCTGAAGGCCATAACTGGAGAGAGAGAAGGCACAGGGTGAAAGCCCTGGGAAGGATCCAATCCAAGATGGCAGCCTCAGTGCAGTGTGCAGCAGAGACCGTTACTGTGCGGTGACAGCGGGTAAGTGAGGGTGGGAGCACTAGTGGCAGGAGCACGACAGGGTGGGAATAACCGAGGATAGGGGAGTACTTGAGGGAAGTGCACAGGGAGAAACATAACTGGGATCACCTCAGTGCTACAACACTCACTCAGCTGCGCTGACAGATTCCTTTTGTGAAGCTCAAGAGCCAGGAAACCATACTCTATTTTTATTTATGACGTTGTAATCGCTATCAAATCATTTTAAACATTCGGTACATTTTCTGGCCACTGTCAAGGGGTAGACGGTGTCAGCGACAGGGACAACAACCACATTTCACTGTGATATTGACAATAACGGTGTGAAAGCTAGAAATTCACCCCACTGGGCAGAAGGTGTATTGGAGGTCAGGGTCATTGCCTCCCGCCTTGTCACACATGCGCTCTCGCTCCCTCTCTCTCTCTCATATACACACACACACACACACACACACACAGAGACAGATCCAGAGAGGAATCAAACTTGTCCCTAACTCAATGGCTACTTCTTGAGTGCTAATTAACACTGAGTTGGAATACCTGCAAGGATTTACCTTGAGTAAGTCACCCACCGTGGGGAGCTCCATTTAATGTCTGAACATGTTGTATGCCTTTTCTGAGTGAGGCTGAGAAATGAGAGCCACTTTATGAACCGTTTTCCACTGTTGCCCACCATTAGGAGTTTGAGTCTCCCAATGGGACAGTCGGTAGAAACGGAAGGCTGTCTGGGATCAATCCCACGTTGCAGATCGAAAGGAGAGCAGGCAAAGTGGTTGCCTCTCCCCATCACTAAATTCATCGCATCCATCATTAACACACACTAAGATCAAAACCGAAAATGAACCAGAGACTGGGGAAGGTGTACAAGTGAATCAGCATCCCAATATCCCTCAACCGTGACAATTAACAGATGATATCAATGCCGTCCACAGGTGCATGCTCTGTACAAATGGGTTGTTGCAATTCCCCACAATATCTATAACACAAAATACAAGCAAAGCAGCCGTAAAACACTTTGGGACACTGTGAAATTCAACACAAATTCAATTCCTTCCTTCAGGGTACATTCACTGAGAGAAATGTGAGGTTTTTATTAAGGGTTACTGTAACTAGTGGTGATACCATGAAAATCAAATGGTTTCAGATTTGTCTACAATCACTGAATCTCAGAATCACATCAGAATCCTATTATTCACTCCCAGGTACCCATTATATTTAAGCTATCGCAGTGATATTCAGCAGTTAATGAGTTGGTTCAAGATTATTTTCTGTTATTTTAAGGCAGGTGCTAAGGGATTAAATTTAAATGGGTTAATAGATGAGAAACCAGGACCATTTCAATCAGAACACAGCGAGGAGATTTAAGGCAGGTCGTGTAGGATTTTAATGGTTGAATCAGAAAATGCTATTTCAAAAAGTATTTGCAGCACTTTTAACAAAGCAAAACATCACAAGGTGCCTCCCAGAAATCTTATCGAACAAAATTTGATACCAAGCTACATGAGGACCTATTAGGATAAATGCCCAAAAGGTTAATCAGAGGTCAGCATAGACGAGAAGGGTCTGTATCCGTGTTGTACATCTCTATGAGTCTATGAGGTAGTGGTTAAGGTAGATTTTAAATGAGGAGAGGGGAGCAGAGAGGTTATGGGAGGGAATTTCAGGGCTCAGTCCGCACGGCACCAACAGCAGAGAGTCTGAGGTTTGTAGGTATGGAGGGAGGTGAGAGTGAACGAGAGTGAGTGTGTGAGGGATGATGAGAGAAAGAGAGAGACAGAATGTCTTGATGAAAAGTATTGTTGCGGTAATAACTAAAGCAGAGGCTGTTACATCTTTTAAGGAAATAAAATAGAAAAATGTTGGAAGCAAAGTAAAAAAGGCAGCTGTGGGGCAGTGGGTGTAGTTTTGGATTGGTCTGTCAAAGATTTTGGGTCAAAATCCTGGAATTCCTTCCCTAAGGGAATTGTGGGTCTACATATAGTAGGTGGACTGCAGTGTTTCAACAAGGCAGCTCACCGTCACCTTCTCAAGGGGCAACTAGGGACAAGCAATAAATACTGGTACCATCCAGCGATGCCCATGTCCCATAAATGAATAATTAAAACAAGGAGCTGGTACAGAGACAATGGGCTAATGGCCTCAGTGTCACAAAGATCGTTGCTTTCATGTAAAGGGACAAAATGATCTCACTGCCTCATTCATTAACTGCATGCAGTGCAATAGGCGTTTACTATTTCTCACTATTTATCCACTGAGACCTTGATGGACACAATCTCACTGTCAATGGAGACCCTCAAGGCCATTCGCACCGTCCTGAGCTAGCACAGAAATGTCAAGGAAAGGTCATTGATAGGTAACACACGGCAGTGCCCCACAGCGATACGTCCGAGTGGTTCGGAATCCGTGTGCAACACATTCCCAGGACCTGGCAATGCTCCCAAGGACAAGCTGTAAAACTGTGAGATGTCTCATTTCTAAAAGTAGCCCCAGGCTGGAATCTGTGCTGAGCCTCTCACTGGAGGCAAGGTTAATTTTAGTTCCTTCAAATTCGAGGAGAGGAACAAGGCAGACCCACCTGCTTTCTGCTCAAATAGAACACAACAGCTGAAGGAAGGGGGAGAATCTCTTGCTGTAAATGTGCCTCCACTCTTTAAGAAGTGTTTTGCACCTATTTAAAAACTATACACACAGATAACATAGAGTCATAGAGCACAGGAACAGACGCTTCGCCAATAACTGTCCTGGTTTCAAGATCAGCAGTTGGTCATTTCAGACTGAGATGAAGTTTCTTCACTCAGATGGGAGCTGTGAATTTTTGGGACTCACAGCCCAGAAAAGCTGACAACATTCAGACATTGAGTGTGTATTTTTGGCCACTAAATGAAAGCAAGGGAAATGAGAAAAGGGGAAGAAAGCAGAGTTGAGATAGAAGAGTAGCCAAGATCTTACTAAACAGAGGAGCAGGTGTAAGGGTTGGTATACTAAATAAAAACCGAAAGAACTGTGGATGGTGTAAATCAGGAACAAAAGCATACGTTGCTGGAAAAGCTCAGCAGGTCTGGCAGCCTCTGTGAAGGAAAAAACAGAGTTAACATTTTGGGTCTGGTGACCCTTCCTCAGAACGGACCAGGAACGTTAACTCTGTTTTTCCCTTCACAGATGCTGCCAGACCTGCTGTGCTTTTCCAGCAACTTTGTATTTGTAAGGGTTGGTATGGCTGATTCTTGCTCCTGTTCCAGGTTTTCAGACCATACCCTCTCTTCCTGGCCTTATATCTGGGGCAGCACACACCAAGTACTCAGATGGTACCTCTCTCACAGGTACCTAATTTCTTTTTCTTTATTCATTCACAAGATGAGGGCAGCATTGGCCAGGCATCATTTATTGCCCATTGCTCATTGTTAAGAGTCAACCACATTGCTATGGGTTTGGAGTCACATGCAGGCCAGACCAGGTAAAGGTGGCAGTTTCCCTCCCTAAAGGACATTAGTGAACCAGATGGGGTTTTCCGACAATCGACAATGGTCATTAGACTCTTAATTCCAGATTTTTTTAAAAATTGAATTCAAATTCCACCATCTGCTGTGGTGGGATTCAAACCTGGATCCCTAGAATGTTACCTGGATCTCTGGATTAACAGTCCAGAGGTAATACCAACTAGGCCATCGCCTCTCCCAGCCTAACCCACATTTCAGGTTTGCAACTGAGAGTGTAATGCGACTGAACTGTCACAGAATTGTTACAGCGCCATAGTATTTAACAATCTAGCTATTGTTATAGGGAGGCCATTCAGCCCCTCATTGTGGGTGTCATCAGCTAGATCAGCATTTGTGCCTGATCCTTAAATTACCCTCAATGTGCTGGAGGTGATCCATGTGTTACCAAAACGCTGAGCAATTTAGGGCCAACATCAGAACTGCCCAAATGAGGTTCACAGCCATAGAAGTGAAACCCCCATCTCAAAATTTGGAAATGCTGATGTAGGACTATGCATTAATGCCACCAGCCTTAGGTTAGGGGGCTGACACACCCTTAGGTAAGACACTACAGTGGGCAGGCCAGCGTGGACTGCAAATCTGACAATACCAAACCGGCAAACCCAACAAAGCTAAAGCCAGTGTATTCACAAACACCCTACAGGGATGGAGGAACACGGCAGGCCAGGCAGCATCAGAGGAGCAGGAAAGCTGACGTTTCGGGCCTAGACCCTTCTTCAGAAAATGAATTCAAGGAAGAGAGCCTCATGGAGACTCATGTTTACAGCACAGAAGGAGGCCATTCAACCCATCATGTCCTCAATGGTCAACAAAGATCTGGCTATGCTCTTCAAAAACAGGGACGTTAGGCCTCACTTACACAGAGTATTGGTGAGACCCCATCTCGAGTACTGCGTACAATACCGGTCTCCTTATGTAAGGAAAGCCCTAAATGTTCAGAAGCGGACATTCAGCCCATTGAGTGTATCCTGCCAAAATTACACAAAAGCTAGGCGTGGCACAGTGGCTCAGAGCACCAGGGACCCGGGATCAATTCCACCCTTGGGTGACTGTCTGTGTGGAGTTTGCACATTCTCCCTGTGTCTGCATGGATTTCCTCCGGGTGCTCCAGTTTCCTCCCACAGTCCAAAGATGTGCAGGTTAGGGTGGATTGGCCATGCTAAATTGCCCCATAGTGTTCAGGGATGTGTAGATTAGGGGGGTTATAGGGGGATGGACCTGGGTGGGATGCTCTGAGCGTTGGTGTGGACTTGTTGGGCCAAAGGGCCTGTTTCCAAACTGTAGGGGTTTGATGATGATCTACACCATTCCCACACTAGGCCCAGAGCCTTGAATGTTATGACGTTTCATGTTCTCGTCCAAGTACTTTTTATAGGTTTCCTGCCTCAACTACCCTCCCAGGCAGCACATTCCAGGCCCCCACCATCCTTCGGGCAAAAATGTCTTTTCCTCAAGTCCCCTCTAAGCACCCTGCCTGTCTCATTAAACTTGTGGCCCCTCGCTAGTGACACTTCAACCAAGGGGAACAGTTGAAAGGAACTTTATTTGGACTAATACCTGGAATGGGTGGACTGGCTTATGAGGAAATGTTGGACTCGGCTTGGATCTGCTGCAGTTTCAAAATAGAGGAGGCAACTTGAATGAAACATACAAGACACTGAGGGGCCTTGATAAGGGTGGATGTGGAAGATGGTTTCACGTTGTGGAAGAATCTAGAACCAGGGGGTCACACTTTAAAATTAAGCGGTTGCCCATTTAAAACAGAGATAAAAAGATTCTTTTTCCTTCCTCACAGAAGTTGGTAAGTCTTTGGAACTCTCTCCCGGAAACGATGATGCAAAAGCAGAGTACTTGAATATTCTTAAGGGAGAGGTGGATAGATTTTTGAGAAGCTCACTAGTAAAAGTGTTGGTAAATCAGGAACCCCCTGTAATCAGAACAGCCCTGATTTTATTGAAAAGGACAGCTGACTTGATGGGCTGAATGGTATATTGCTCTAGTCTCTCTCTCACACACACACACACACACACACACACACACTTCCTGTTGTACTTCAATGCACAGGTTATTTTCTTCATTTAAATTCCTTTTCTAAGAAAAAAACTGGATTTGAAGTGGAAATCTGATCTAGAATAGAGGCACAACGTAACAGCTTAAAAACTGGACACGATCTACATCCCGATCCAATCCAATCCAATCGGAGTGAGGTACGGTGTTTACAGGCGCTGCAGAAACACTGCAGACACATCTGCAGAAACACTGCTGAAACATCTGCAGAAACAGATTTGGGAAATCCTGACAAACTCTCCAATTGTTTGGATAATGCAAAATACTGAAGGCTGAGGGAGCCAATTTAAAAACACTTCCAATGTGTTTCTCTTGAACCTAATTTGTTTCCCCTGTGGTTTCTTTTCCACCAGTTGTTCCCCAGGGCACATGCCCATTAGCAAAACTGCCACAACTTGAAGGAGCTGGCTCTAGGTGCCGTAGTGAACAACACTGACATGTCTGCATTCGCTGGCACCTACCCCAGCTGCCCCCTCACTGTCAACTGAGCCAAACCTTCCTGCCCCCCCAACTCCGCATCTCCCCTTCCCACCCCCCCACCCCCCACCTAACTGTGCAGCTTATTACGATCCGCCAATGACATGTAGAGGACACAGAAATGGGAGGCCATTCGACTGATAACGCTAGTCCTGCTGTTCAGTGAGATTATGGCACATCCGGACTCTTCGGCTTCGTAGCAATGAACACCCGCACCCATCGTTATTTATGAACCTGAAAGGGTAAATACTGAGATGCGCCATAAGCACCACCCACTCTGTCATCATCCGAACTTGTGGCCAAACAGCTCAGGAACACATGGGAGCTGACATCCCATTCCTCATGACTATGTCCATCATATCCATGTAACCTGGAACTAGTCATTAACATGCAACACGCTTCTGGCTGTTCAATGCCTCTTCTAGTTAGACCAGGCAGTCATTTCCCATGAGACCAAACAGGCCCAGTCCATGGCTACACTTCACGATGGCAGTGCTGGCAGAGCAACAATGGGGAGCTGCAGGGCTTGGTTCCGTTGCACTTCATTCTTCAGAGATCAAACTAACATGCACACAATTCTGGGGAAAGAGTGCCCCAGATTTGCTGTACCTTACAGGTTAAGAAGTTGCTACTGTCAAACCCCCTGAACAACGCAGCTCTAACTTTAAAGCTTGTTCTGGGCTTCACCTCCCCCTGAGAAAACATGTTTCTCTCCGTCTAACCCACCAAATTCCTTTCGTGTTTTTTTTACATCTTGATTTATTCACTTCTCAAGCATCTCAAATCAAGGTAATACAAGCTAAATTGACAGTCTTCATTTTCCAATAGCTGTTCCTATTAATTGGGACACTGTTGTGGTTAATTAGCTACAAAGCTTGCGTTAAGAACGCCTCTTCAATAAAGTGCATGGTTCAAAAACAGCCCAGAGTGTTTAAATGTGGTTAAATAAAGCAGCAGAGAATTACTCAGGTCACATCATCTTGTTTCAGGTGTTTGCACCATCACTCGCAAGTTCCCCTCCAAGCCACACACACCAACCTGACTTGGAAATAATCACTGTTCCTTCACGGTCGGTGGATCAAAATCCTGGAATTCCCTTCCCTAATTGCAGAGTATGTGTAAACCCCACAGACAGACAGACAACTGCAGCTCAAGGTACTGCCTCATTACCACTTTCCCCAGGACAATTAGGGATGGGAGTTAGATACTGGCCCAGTCAGCAACACCCACATCCAATTAAAATATCTTTAAAATTGATCTCTTGATCAGAGGGCCATGGTTTTAACCCCACAATCAATGCACTTTTGAATAATCGAAGCTCCTTGAAGCAGTTTCTTGCACAGATGTCTGAGCCTTCCTCAGTATTTAACCCCAACCTCTCCCACGTTTGTCTCTCGGTGTATTTGTCACGTTCCCTGGGCTCCCCATTCTACCTCACTCATTCCACAGCAACATTCTTGGCTTTTTCTGTTTGTTGACTGTGTGCCCCGTCTCACCTCTCTCTCTGACTATGTCTCTTCACTCAGAAACCTCCAACTCCCTTTTCTCTGCAATCAGAACTGTGGGCTCAAGGCCTCACACCACTCAAGTATAAAACGTAGACCGAAGTGTCTGAGGGGAGATGTTCTATCAAGGCCTCATTCACTGTCTTAGGTAGATGGCGATTATCTGAAGGTCAACAGTGTGAAGGGGAGCAAGGGGGTTCACTGTGATGTCCCAGTTAGCATTTAACATTCATGATGAATCATTCATCACGTACAAACACATTTCCATCCTACATCCTCTTTGAAAGATTGATCTAACAATGAACCAGCAGATTAACTGGTCACTGTTGTGGCTTTTTCAGTTTCCTGATTGCGACAGCTGTCACGTTTCCTTCAGTACAACAGGAACTACACTTCAGAAATAACTCAACAGTTTCAAAGTGCTTTAAAAGTCCTGAATCATGAAAGGTGCAAGTCTTTCATTTTGTTTTTCTCTCTCCTTCAGCTTTCTGTATATCGTAAACAGATGTCATACAGCACACAGGAAGCCCAACGGGATGCTGGTTTATATTTGGGAGATAAGTGCGTGTTAGTTAGCCCAACGTTTAATCAAGTCATGGGATGCATCTGTTTAATGACAGCTCATTTGAAGCAGTTCACCACACTCTGAGAATGTGATTTAAACACGGAGCACAGCGCTAGCCGATGAGTGCTATGTTTGCTTACACTACCTCGAGGTAGCTCAGGCTGGGAGAGGCAGTTACATTTTCAACCAGCTTCAGACCACATCCAACACGCTTGCGCCGCAGTTTCTATCTTCAAACACTTGCACTTCCTGATTCTGTGCCCACGAGATCCTGTTGCATCAGTTAGTTTCACAAGAGCTGCATCGCCTTGATCGCAGGCCTGTGTAAATCACATGATTTAAGACTTTGCAACCATTATCTTCCTTTAGCAATTTTTGTTGCACCTTTCTCAAACAATGCGAATTTATACAAGTACCTTTAATGTTCAGTATTAAACGAAATTTAGCGCTGAAGCACAAAGGAGCCATTAGGGGATAGCCAAAAGTTTGGTGAAAGAGATTTTATTTAAAAAAACAACTTGCATTTTTTATATAGTGCCTCTAATGGGTGCAGGAAAGTTTTGGGGAACAGCAGTCCATAAGTGGAGAAATTTAGTGAGGGAATTCTAGAACTTAGACACTCAGGTGCTGAAGGTACTAATGGCGTGAAGAAAAGCAATGCCTGAAAAGGGCAAGAAATGGGGGGCTGTAGTTAGGAAGGGTTGTGGTAGTTGGGAAGGAGATGTTAAGAAACGGTGAGCCCAGAGAGGAATGAGAGGCCATCGGTCAGGATTGTAAATTTGAGGCATTGCTCAAGTTGGCAGACAACTTGAGCAAGTCAACGAACACATTAGCATTCGGGCCGAGTTTCACCAGGGGCTAGGAGAACGGCCAGGACTGATGTCAGGATGTGGCATCTTCACAGTGTAAATTGGGGGTTTCGCATGGTGGCCGTGTAATTACATCGGGGCTGACGACATGCCTGGACGCAAGAGCCATTTTGTCCTGAGCAGTTTCTGAGGAACTTTGGCCACAGTTAAGTCAGGAGCCAGGAAGGTGCGAGACAAGCAGCGAGTGGCCTGAGCTAGCTCCAGAAATCAAGCGTAACAAATTTGAAAAGGTAGGGGCTCACACTGATCAGGAAACATGAAAAGCTGCTGCTGTACGGTGTGTAAATTAAATGCAGCAAAGTTCCAGTGAAGCTGTACACTGCAGCTTGAGAGTTCGGCTTTGAACTTAGCTTTGGCCATCTGTGGCTGATAAATATATAATTATAAGCTATTTAAAATTACACATAGTAGAAAAACCTCTGAATTTAGACTCTTGTGGATTTCTCTGACTAAACTTTAAAGTTCCACCCCTTTTAAGGCAGCATCTATTGATTAGAATCATTTTGGGATTAGAAATAAATTCCTTGACCTCCATGAGATGCCTGACTTTTAGGGGATGGCTCATTCCAGTCTGTAATGTGTTGCTGAAGCATTGTCTCTGTGCAGTAGCTGTGACAGAGACCGCTCAATCATGGACTATATCACATAGCACAGGAAGCGGCCGGTGCTGGCTTCTTAAAGAACTAACCTCATTTCCCCTGAAGTTTCCTTGTGGCTCTGCAATTCTATTTTCCTCTTTTCAAGTAAATGTCCAAATTCTTTTTGAAAGAATCTGCTCCCATAGGAACACGGAGCTTAGGAGTGGGAGTAGGCCATTTGGCTGTTTAAGCTTACTCAATAAGATAAATGACTGATCTGTTTGTGGTCTCAGCTCCTTTTTCCCATCCACACCCATGACCCTCAACTTCCTTGTTTGTCAAAAAAACCCACTGAATCCAGCCTGGAATAAATTTAAAGATGCAGCCTCCATTATTATTCAAAACCCACCTGAGCAAAGAATACTCTTCTCTCTCTCTCGAATGGGAGACCACAAACTGTGTCACCTATTTTTAATTTTCTCCTGAAGAGAAGACAACTGAGTGTCTAACTATCCAGTCCCCTCGAAATCCAACACATTTTGACCGATCTTTCAGGCAATACATGCCAGATCCTAACAAAATACACAGACAACTCCTGAATTTGCTTTTTGAGAGCCACCTTAAGTACGAGTTCTCAAATTACTGACCCCCCCCCGCCTTACCATTAGAAATAAGTTCTCGTTTACTCTCTAAAATGCCCTTATAATTCTGAACACCTCCGTTTTATCAGCTTGAAAAAGGAGAAAGGCAGCAAACTCTCCAGCACCTCATTGTAAGCCAAGCGTTTTCACCCTAGTACTATTCTGGCAGAGAGCTCCTGCGGCACGGCGGTAGTGTCCCCACCTCTGAGACAGGAGTTCTGGGCTCAAGTTCCACTTGCTCCAGAGGTGTGTGCATAACATCTCTTGGAACAGGTTGAGTCAAAAAGATTTGCTGACAACATGGTGTGATTAAGTGTATACTTGTTACATTCAATAAACTGGTGTGAAGAGTGTGTCAGTTTATTCCGTCCCTGCGGTAAATTCCGAGATTTCTGCTACTGTGTTCCTCCTCTCCTCACCACCCCATCAGTAATTGCCACCACAATCCAAGTTGAGGCCGTTCCTTGTACTTTCTCTCCTATCTACACAAACCATGATAGTGCCATAGAACGGAATTACTATCTATTTGTCACACTTGGATGTACAGAAATAAAATCTGAGAATCTACCTAATTGAGGCTATTGTTGCAATCCCTTGTTTTTTTTCTCTATTCATTCAGGGGATGAGGGCATCGCTGGCTCGGCAGCATTTATTGCCCTGAGGGTAGTTAAGAGTCAACCACATTGCTGTGGCTCTGGAGTCACATGTAGGCCACACCAGGTAAGGATGGCAGTTTCCTTCCCTATAGAACATTAATGAGCCAGATGGGTTTTTCCGACAATTGGCAATGGATTCACGGTCATTGTTAGACACTGCCATGGCGGGATACAAATCCAGGTCCCCAGACCATTACCTGGGCCTCTGGATTAACAGTCCAGCGATAATACCACTAGGCCGCTGCCTCCCCTGTGCATATTTACAAAATCAATCTGACATAATGAAGTTAACATGTGGGAGTGCTGAACAGCATCATTCCTGTGCCTATTTTCAGGGGCACAGCCAGAACACCTACACTTGGTTCTGCAGGAAATTTGTAGTTCCTGTTTATTGTGCTTGCAGAGCAGAACGAAAAGGCAGGTGTAATGCCCTTATCAGGTGTACGGAGGGTGGGGCAGCAACAGCACTGCAGTGGTTAAAAAAATAGTAGTGGAGGAACAGCATACCTTGGGAGGGAGGAGAACAAGGTAGGAGGGGGAGGAGGAGGAAACACAAGATTATTGTGGGAAGGAAGGGAAGCAGGGCGTCAGGAACCAAAGCAGAAGTGAACACTGCAGTCAACACTGCTGCCTCACAGTGCCAGGGGCCCAGGTTCAATTCCAGCCTCGGGTAACTGTCTGTGTGGAATTTGCACGTTTTTCCCTCCCACGGTCCATAGATGTGCAGGCTAGGTGGATTAGCCATGGGAAATGCAGGGTTATTTGGGGGGGGGGTTCTGGGTGGGATGCTTTTCAGGGTCAGTGCGGACTCGATGGGCCGAATGGCCTGCTTCCCTGCTGTAGGGATTCGATGAATCCTGATGGGCTGGAGCACGGCATCACACTAATTCAATCCATGGGACATTGTAAAAGGATCAGGAACCAAAGGGCACAGATTTAAAGTGATCTACAACAGCAGCAAAAGTGATGTGAGGGCAAAAAAACCCAGCTTTCACCCAGAGAGTAGTCAGGGTGTGGGATGCACTGCCTGGAAATGTGGGCGAGGCAGGTTCACTTCAGGCAGTCGAGAAGGGCAATATCGAAGGGTATGGGGGGAAAAGGCAGGAGATTGGCACGAGGTGATGATATGCATTCAAACAACTGATGCAGACACAGCAGGCCAAACAGTCTCCTTCTGTGCTGTAACCATTCAGATTCTGTGAACTGGATATCAAGAGTATGCCAGCAAAAAAAAAACCCATGCTTGTTATGCGATCAAAATCAGTTGTCTCAGCATATTCCAATTCTTTCATTCAGCTAATGGCTTTCAAAATGGTCCTTACCTTTCAGCTTTGTCGAACTTTTCTTTTCAACCTGGGTTTTTTACCCCTCAGGATTTCCTGGTGATTCTCCTGACAGCAAATAAGATGGTGTTTGAGCAATACGGAAACCAGCCTGCGGTATGACTGTGTGTAGCATGTTGGGCATGGAGTGAACGATACCTTCACAATGCCAATGCATCGGAACAGCACCACACAGCAGGCAGGGATCCATCGGGATGGGACAGCACCAGAGAGGCTCCGTCACACTGACACACCACTGCTTCGGAACTCGCTGCCTGCGAGTGGTGCATGAGGAGACAATGAATGATTTAATATGATTAGAAATAAATGTACAGGGCCGTGGTGATACAGTGGAGAGGAACGGGACTAATTGGAGTGATCTTCAGAGAGATAACATGGATTCAATGCACTGAACTGCCTTCTCCTGTGCCATTTGGGGAGGCAATGGCCTAGTGGCATTATTGCTGGACTCCTAATGTTCTGGGGACCCAGGTTCAAATCCTGCCAAGGCAGATGGTGGAATGTGAATTCAATAAATATCTAGAATTAAGAATTTAACGATGACTGTGAATCCATTGCTGACTGTCGGGAAAAACCCATCTGGTTCACTAATGCCCTTTAGGGAAGGAAACTGCCATCCTTACCTGGTCTGGCCTACAAGTGACCCCAGACAATATGGCTGACTCCTAACTGCCCTCTGGGCAATTAGCAATGGGCAATAAATGCAGGCCTAACCAGTGACGGCCACATCCCGTAAATGAATTTTTAAAAAAATGATGAGCTTATGACACTGGGGCACCACTGCATTGGTTCCTTGCAATTTTTTTGGTGGTCTGTCTTTCTAACTGGCAAAGGCATTGTAAAAAGTGTCAGAGCCTTTAACAGACTGCAGTACATCTCAATTTGGGAACTGCTAAACATAAAAGACACAAAGGTCCATCAGGTTCACCATTTTGCTAGTTGCGTGACACCATGTTAATGGGAACCGACAATTCAATGTAAAGATCAATAGCCATTAATTGGTTGATGAGAAACAAGATGCAAAATGAGGAAAATTAGCTCTCCATAGATTTCCTAACTATCTTTCATTTCAAGCCAACAGGTGAACTGTTCAATCTTTGGCTCTTTGCCAAGCATAACATTAGCTACTCAATTTGTTTCTGTTCTAGTATTTACATAATAACTAATTGGCTGGAAAGCACATTTGCGCTAAGAGGCACAATACCTGAACAATACCTGAACGTACTTACATTTCTGATGCTGATCATCACAGTATCTTTGTAGCAGTGTTATGAAAAGGATTGTGGGCAACAGGGAGAGATGATTGATCCAACGGTGGAAGTCATTCCAACACTGTACAGGTCTGGGAATAACAAAATGATACATGGCAACAGTGGGAGGGTAAGGATTAAGACTTTCATGGACAAAGTGAGAAGATAGGGCCAATTTATAATTTTTATTTGATAAAATACATCATTGATATGACATCATGTGACAAAGACATATCTCAGAGTAACAAACATGATTTAATCTCATTTTGCACAGCGACCTCTGGGGACTTGATTGATTTGCAGTTTATGATTCTCTGTAAGTCACACCACCTCTTGGGTTACCAAGTACCTCAATCATTATATATATACAGGTATGTACACTTTATAAAACGTATTAAAACGTATCAAACAATGCGGTTTAGGATTCAGCCCCTCCATCCACTGGTGAATGATTGGCTGGACCTGAAAGAAGAAGACGAAAAGCATTGAGGCAGAATAAAACACATGCACTCAAAACAATCAGCTGCTGAACAGCAATCCAGCAACTCTCAGAAATTAACTGTTTGCTTCTTAACTACTGGCGA
Source organism: Ginglymostoma cirratum (assembly GCA_024137785.1). Taxonomy (NCBI): domain Eukaryota; kingdom Metazoa; phylum Chordata; class Chondrichthyes; order Orectolobiformes; family Ginglymostomatidae; genus Ginglymostoma; species Ginglymostoma cirratum. The sequence continues at coordinate 36,620,274 of JAHRHZ010000035.1, forward strand.
AACTTCCAAAGGTGCAAATTGTATATCCCCCTTCCCCCACTTAAGTCACCTCTTTAAATCAAGGACATAACACAAGCCTCAATCCTTTTTGTTGGGGGAGTGGGGTAATGGGCACGTTTGTTTATTCTGCTCTTTTAACCCTGCAAAACTTGCCCACAGCGACTGTACAAACTCTCTCCCCATTCCTGCTAAAAGTGGAAGTAAATTGATTTCAATGGCTTGAAAAGACTCTGGAAGCTGGGACTGTCCATCTCAGAAGAGAGGGGGTCACAGGGGAGATTTTACAAATGAGTTCCAGTCTCCTCCCGTGCCGAGCAGTGCTACGAAACAAGGAAGGATTTCCTAAGCTGCAAATCTGCATCAGGAAAACATCATTCTTGATTTCAGCTGCTTGTTCTCTCCTGCTCCTTCACTCAAATCTATTATAAAGTGAACTCATGAAAACCAGGGAGAGGAAAAGGACAGTCAGTCCTTTGAGCTTGCCCAACTGGGCCACGGTGAGTCACAGGCAGACAGAGCGGGTACCAAACAATCAGGGAACTTCCTGGGAGAGGAAGGTGGTCTTTCTGGGATGGGCAGGCAGGAGATATGAGGGCAAATTTAATAAAATCCCCAGGAATTTCTTTACAACTGCGATCAAGATTTCCTGGTTGTTACTGGGAGAGGCATTCCCTAAAAATTCTACCTTCTAGACAAGTCTGAGAGGGTATGAATTTGTCTTGGAGGCTGATTGTTTCAGATTCAAGAATCACTCCAGGGATGAGTTTAAAATTTAGGCTGAAACTCTCTCTTGCAGCACAGCAGGAATACTGCACAGTCAGCGGGGCCATTAGACCAAGACCCCAAACTACCCACTCAGGTGGCCATAGTAGACTCCGTGACTCCTTATGAAAAGGAGAATTTGCCCAGTGTCCGGGTCAACTGTTCCCCTGCAATCAAAAATCACTCAAAATAAAACTAAATTGCTGTGTTCATGTTGTGACAGATGGGAACTTCCTGTGCCAAACCGGCTGCCATGTTTTTCTGTATGACAACACTGATCACATTTGAAAATACTTAAAATGCCTGAGGTGCTTTGGAATGTTCTGAGGTTATTAAAGGTACTTCAGAAATGTATCTTTCTTCCTCAGCTGGTGTTAACCTTGTGCCAATGGGAGCCAACTGGGATGTCATCATGACTTGGTGTAAAGTATGGATAGTCCCCACACGCAGTGGACAGCTGGTGATCTTTTCCTGACTTAGCTTTGGGATTGGGGGTGGGGGTGGGCACCATTTCCTGGACAACTTCCTACCCGCAGATCTGAATTCAAGTAACTTGGCAAATCCCAGAGACTGGCATCTGCAACATCTTGACATTCTACACCTTTAGGAGCGGACGAAGATATTTCTGATCACATCCAAAGGTTTCCTGAATTTTAAAAATGGAACATTCAATATAAATAATCCACAGTAAAATTCCATTCATTTCACCTTGAATATAACATTGAGTACAGGAATCGGGTTGTCATATTGTGGCTGTGCAGGACATTGGTGAGGCCACTTTTGGAATAGTGTGTACAATTCTGGTCAGCCTTCTATAGGAAAGGTGCTAAACTTGAGAGGTGCAGAAGAGATTTACAAGCATGTTGCTGGGACTGGAGGGTTTGAGTTATAGGGAGAAGTTGAACAGGCTGGGGCTTTCTTCCCAGGAGCATTGGAGACCGAAGTGTGACCTTATAGAGGTTTATAAAATTATCAGGGGCATGGATGGGGTGGATAGCCAAGATCTTTTCCCCAGGGTAACAGAGTCCAAAACTAGAGGGGCATAGGTTTAAGGTGAGAGGGGAAAGATTTAAAAAGGACTCAAGGGGTAACATTTTTTTTAAAAAACACAGAGGGTGGTGTGTATATGGAATGAGCTGCCAGAGGAAGTGGTGGAGGCTGGTACAATTACAACATTTAAAAGGCATCTGGATGGGTATATGAATAGGAAGGGTATAGAGAGATATGGGCCAAATGCTGGCAAATGGGACTAGGTCAGATTTGGGTCTGTTTCTGTGCTGTATGATTCTATGACATACTGGCTGTGGTAAGATTTACTTTGTAGAGCCAAGCAGGTTCAATTTTTGCTATTATTTCCCTCTAAATAGAATGTTATTTTGACTCAGAACTTCCTCTTCATCTGGTAGCTGGTTGCAGCCTGTTGCTTCAGCAGGACCCACCCCATCTCACTACCTGATCAGGTATTCTGATACCAAGAGATTTCTCAATGGCCAGATTAAACTGTTCAGGGACATGAAAAGCCAATTCCATGATGTAACATCACACAAGTTCAGAATGCAAAAGGGCAGTCACGGTTTAATCAATCACAGGACAGTTTATTGGTGAATTTCCTTGTTCTGGCCCGACCTTGACTAATTGCAATCCTGTATTATGCAAACTGCACAAAACGTCATGGACGGCACATCACACTCACATCTCGTACGATTCCCTGTACGGGAACAGCTGCTACAGGGTTTGACAGGCAAAGGGAGGAGGTTTGATGGTACTCTGTGCATCTGTCCTCACTGCTATGATCTCCGACACAGGAACATAGTGGACGCCTGGTTCTATCAGTCAGCTGTTGTTGGACTAGGATTGCAGTCCAGGCATGGACTTTCAATGTGGGTTTGGTGCTGATTGAATAATTTTATAAAATATGAATCAACGATAACTGAGTAAATTGGGAACTCGGCTTCTCAATGAGAACTGGAGCTGGATCAATTGAACTCAGCAACTTTGAATTGAGTCAATTGTATCACATTATATATTAAATACTTTTATCGAACGATCTGATGCTAAGCTGTATTTATGTTTTCATATAAATATTTTACAAATAACTTTCATCAACAAGTGCTAATCTACAAAAGCCTTCCTAAATCTACCAGATCTCAGCCGTGTCATGTCGAATGATGGCCTTTGAGTGCTGTGCCTAGTTCTGGTCTTCAAATTATAAAAGAAGGTCAAAGAATCACTTGAAAAAGGTATAAAAAAAATTAATTTACAAGAACGATATCGGAGCTGAGGGGTTAAGACTGAACAGGCTGTGGGCTCTCTCTCTATAAACGTATGAGGGGTGACCCAAATGAGATGTTAACAATTATTGAAGAGTTTTGGTAGGGTGAACATAGAGGTGTTTCCACTTGTGGGGATGTCTAAAACAAGACATTCCAAAATAAGACAGTCACTAATAAACCCAAGAGAGAATTTATCACTACAATTACACTGGGTCTACATTTATATGGTACCTGCGAAATGTGGTAAAATCTTCCATAATTCTTCATAGGAGCTTTATCAAGCTAAATCTGCTAAAAAGCCTCATAAAAAATATTAGGACCAACATCCAAAAGCTCAGTTGAAGAGGCAGGTTTTAAAAATCATCTTAAAGGAGGGGAGAGTGACAGAGAGATGGACAGGGTTAGGAAAGATATTTCAGAGGTTGAAGTTCAGGCAATCGAAAGCACAGCGAATAGAGGATGTGCAAGAGGTCAAAACTGAGGGAATGCAGAACTGTCCAAGGCTTGGTCACAGAAAGAATACGGCTTTGGAATGAGTTAAAAGCAAACTGGATAATTTTAAAATAGAGTTAGTGCCAGACTGAAAGAAAATGTAGGGCAGGATTGATGACTGAATGGAATACATCAGGAAAAACGTCTCAGTTAGATTGTGTCACTTGAGGTGGATGAGGTGAATAGTATAGACATGTTTGAGGAAAAGTTGAAAAAAAAACACAAGCGAGAGTGAAATAGGTTACAGGACAGTATGAAATACAGAGAGGCAGGATGCAGATTTGAGGACAGCCTTCAGCCCTAATCAGCCAGAACAGAAATAGCGTTGTTCGTCATTCAGAAGGAAGAAAATGGGCAGACACAACAGAGGGGATAAAACAATTTAAGATGATGATGAGGTAAATCAGGGAGCAATGCGCCAGTGACTGAAAAATCGATCATTAAGAGCTCAATCTTAGAAGAAACAATAAAGGGGAAGTCCAACAGAGCGCGGACCAGGACAGATGGTAAAATAAAACCGTTCAAGTTGAGACAGACTGAAAAAACAGGAGAGAAAGCAATGCAGAGGATGTTGGAAGATGCAAGTTGCAGTGGCTTCAGCTATGAGAAGGTAATATTTATTCTAGATTCTATAATTTGAGCGGTCAACTGCTTTCGGATCCAATGTCTACGCACAACGGCCAGTCAAAAGAGAGAAGGTGAACAGCTCTGCATTTCTGAGGGAGATAGTCTGGGAGCTTCTTACTGCTTCCCCAATATAAAAACATTTACAACAAACCATATTCCCTTTAACAATCCCCAGACCATTCAGCAGTGAACTCAGTATCTGACATAACATGTCAATTTGAATGTAGTTATTTCATCAAAGTGATTGAAAACAGTAAATGACTGGGAACAGATGGATGTGCAGGGGATGAAAGGATCTGTTTAAGTTGTATTTTAAAGAAGGCACCTCATCACAATATGTTGAGTTCAACAAGTCTGATCGCACACTGCATCAACTGTCCCCGCTCCTCATGATTATTAAACTACGCAGGTAGATTGTGAGTCAGTGTTTACAATCAGGTTACAACTTCCATTCAATGTGTGTCAGGAACCAAATTTTCTTAAATAAAACCTACGAATCTTTAGAAGTCTTTACTTTGCAGCAAAGTTTAGATCAAAACTTTACTATTTTAATGTTATTTGGTGTGACTTTCCTGGAAGGGGCCTCAGCATTTGAATATTTTTAAAGGCAGAGGTAGATGGATTCTTGATGACTGGGCAGTCAAGGGCAGTTTGAATGGAGTTGAGGTCACAATCAGATTAGCCATGATTTTATTAAACGGTGTGCAGGCTTGATGAGGGCCGAATGGCTCCTGTTTTGTATATATTTTTAAACGTATGTATGGTAAATCTGTAATTCAGATTGGAAACGCCTTTCAGAAGGGCTTTTGATATTTTTATTCTGCAACTAAAATGCTTTAATGTCAGGTGCCAGCCGCGGGTCATTGCAGTAACATCTGCCTGTCTGATGGACTTTATAATCCAGGCTAACCCTCTCAGTGCAGCACTGAAGAGAAGCTGCACTTGTCATTTCTCTGAAAGGATGTTAAACAGAGGGTCCACTGGCACCCTCAGGTAGACATAAACAATCCAAGAGCCACGCTGCAGGCAAACAGAAGCAGGACAATTTTCCTCAGTGCCTCGGCAAATATTTATCATTCATTGAGGCGGCATGGTGGCTCAGCGGTTAGCACTGCTGCCTCACAGCGCCAGGGACCTGGGTTCAATTCCACCCTCGGGTGACTGTCTGTGTGGAGTTTGCACATTCTCCCTGTGTCTGTGTGGGTTTCCTCCAAAGATGTGCAGGTTAGGGTGGATTGGCTGTGGGAAATTGCCCATGGTGTTCAGGGATGTGCAGGCTAGGTGGGTTAGCCAAGGGAAACGTAGGGTTACAGGGATGGTGTAGGGGGTTGGGTCTGGGTGGGATGCCCTTCAGACGGTTGGTGTGGGCTTGTTGGGCCAAATGGCCTCTTCCCACACTGCTGGGATTCTATTCTATTCTAACCTACAAGATCACCCGATCAGACGTTCTGAGAGATCTTGGTGTGCACTGACAAAACAAAACAGAAAGCAAAGTGGAATGTTCGGCCAAACAGGATCAAAATTGAAACTTTACGCAAACCATGTATACTCAGCCAGAGTGCTTTGAAAGACACTGCGATTTAGTCAGGGGGTTACCTGTACTTTCACTAACATGCTGGAAATTTAAATCGAACCAGGTGAAAATGATTATTTTGAGACCTTTAGCTTCCCACCTGCTTATTGTATAATAAAGTCTATTCCTCCACTGGTTAACTTTTTATTGAACTTCGTAGCAAAACAACAAAACGGAACAATCCTCTTACAGAAATACAGAAGACAGTGGACACACCACACAAAGAGCAAAGTCAAAACAGCATCTAAATGCACAGCTGGGAAAATTGCCTTTTAACCCACAAAGGGGCTGGCCACATTTATTTTTGTTGGTCTGGCTCGATCAGCAGGCAAGGGTTAATAGGATTCCAGGTCTGGTATCAGTTAGAAATGAACGTTCAGCCTCATTACTTACTGATTTGTGGATCCAAAACCACTTCCAAACCCTGAAAATAATTAAATAAGAAAAAAAGAAATTAGTCTCACCTTGCGTAGGTACTTCCCAAAAATCACTCATATACAAAAGGCAAACATTAAGTTGACTTTATACAGTCATTTCACCGCATCTGATTATTGAAAAGAACTGCACAGCCAATGATATGCAGTCACTGGCCCTAATGCTGAGAAATGCAACACCCAATCTACACATAGCAACAGGGCAAAAACAACAATGAAATGCACAAACAAATTGCTAGGTTTTTTTTAGTGAAGCTGGTGGAAGGATAAATATTGACCCACAGGGGCAAGCTCCCCTGCTCTTTTGAAGGCGGTGCTGTGGGACCTTTGATATCTGCTTGAGTGGGCAGAAGGAACCCCTTTTTCATACCACATAGCAAAAGCCGCAGCTCTGACAGTGCACTACTCCCCAGACAGCATACTATTTGTCAGAAGAACATCCAAAATAGGAGCAGTACGCCAGGAACTGTAATCACCCCTCGAGCCTGCTCTATGTTCAATAAGGTGGTGACCGATCAGCTACCCAGATTCACTTTCCCATCTGATGCTTTTGTGTCCCAAACATTGACTGACTAGTTTTGACTGTGTTTGATGAGTGAACACTTACAGAACTGAGGTAGAGCACTGCAGAGATTCACAACCCCTGGAGAAATTATTTACCTCAATCCTCAAAAGATCGAATGCTTTCAGGATGGAGATAGGTACAGTTTTTAGGGCTAAGATGATGAAAGGGAAAGTGAAAGTGCAACAGGAGGCTGAGTTGGTTGATCAGCCAAGATCAAATTGAACAGCAAGGGCAGGCCTACGCCTGTTCCTATTTTCTATGTTTCTAAGAGCCAATTGTTTATCTTGAGATGACTCCTAGTTTAGACTCTCTAGTCAAGAGGAACAGCCTTTCAGCTTGGATTCAAGTTCCTGAAGCAAACAGGGGTGAACAAATGTGGGGAATTAGCTCAAATGGTAGCGCGCTTGCTTAGCATGCGAGAGGTAGTGGGATCAATGCCCACATTCTGAGGGGTGGCATGGTGGCTCAGTGGTTAGCACTGCAGCCTCACAGCACCAGGGACCCGAGTTCGATTCCACCCTTGGGCGACAGTCTGTGTGGCGTTTGCACATTCTCCCCGTGTCTGCGTGGGTTTCCTCCGGGTGCTCCGGTTTCCTCCCACAGTCCAAAGATGTGCGGGTTAGGGTGGATTGGCCATGCTAAATTGCCCGTAGTGTTCAGGGATGTGTAGATTAGGTGGGTTATAATGGGACGGGTCTGGGTGGGATGCTCCAAGGGTCAGCGTGGACTTGTTGGGCCGAAGGGCCTGTTTCCACACTGTAGGGATTCTATGTGAATGATTCCTGCTTCAAAACCACCACAGAAAAAAAAGCTACCATGATCACAGCAGTCACTTCAACAGCTCAATTGCCAACACAACATCCTGGGAAATATGACCCAGACTTTCTCACTGAGTTATGATGTGAAACACTGAATCATTTTCAAATTAGAACAGGATATGGAATAAGTGGAACAGAAATTATTTCCGAGAGTTTGGAAACTACACTGGAATCTGAACAGTTGCTGTTGTTCATTTTTACCAGCGAATCTGCCTGATTGTGAAGGGATCCCTTCACTCATTAAGTGTCAGCTAGAGCTTTCTGGCCAGAGTCATAAGACTGTAGCTTCAGGAGACCAGAGTACAAAAATTACACTGATATTCCTGGTGCAGTTGAGGAAAAGCTGTGTTGGCCCAGGAGGATGTGAAAAGAATCTGTTACTCTACTTTGAAGAGGAGTTAGCCTTGGTTGTCTGGTAAATATTTATCCCTAAATCCACATCACTGAAAACAGACAGTGTGCCAATTAGTACAGTGTTCCGAGGGAAGGTGGGCATGAGGGAGACCGATTGCATGAGAGTGTGCATGGGGGAGAATGTACACGTGGGACATTGAGCTTGCAAGTGTGCCTGTTAGTTGTGAGAAAGTGCAAATCTAAGAATCTGAGTGACAGTGTGTACATGAGTGACTGAACGAGAGAGGGGGAAGAGAGTGTGAGAGAAAGAGAATGTGTGTGACAGCGAGAATAAGTGAAAGGAGGGGAGGTCAGGGGTGGTGAGAGGGGAAGGGGAGGGGGAAGGAGACGGGAGGGGGAGGGGAGAAGGGGTGGAGAGGAGGAAGAGAGGGAAGGGGGGCAGAAGGAAGGGGAGGGGCAGAGGGAAGGGTGGAGGGGGATGGGAGGTGGAGGGGAGGGGTTCGGGGAAGGTCAGGGGGGAGGTGGAGGGTAGTGGTAGGTGGGGGAGGGGGAAGAGGGGAAGGAATGATTGAAGGAAGGATAAGAAACTCATGAGGAATTTTTTTACCCTGGGAGTGACCATAGGAAGAGATGTGGGCCATTCGACCTACTAAGTCTGCTCTGCTGTTCAATGAGATTGTGGCTGATCCAATAATCATCAGTACACTTTCCTGCCTTTTCCCCATAACTCTTGACTCCCTTCCTGATTAAAAATCTGTCTGTCTCAGCCTTGATTGTACTTAACAACCCAACCTCAACAGCCTTCTGCAGTATAGAATTCCACAGGTTCACTCCCCTCTGAAAGAAATTCCTTCTCATCTCTGTCTTAAATGTGCAACCCCTTAGAGATGCTGCTGTCTGGTCCTAGACACTTCCCACATGGGGAAACAACCTCTCCCCATCGACGCTTTAAGTCCCCTAAGAAGGTCACAATGTGGAACTCGGTACCATCTCAGAGGTGCCTTTAAAGGTAAGCTGGGTAACTATATGAAGGAGCAAGAAAAAGAAGGGTATTTCGATAAGGTTAGATGAAGGCCAGTTGCTCTGGGAGGCCTGTTTCTGAGCTGTACCTGACCTTTGCCATGAGTATAAGAACTTATACCTCCTCCGCTGGACCCAAACGCTGGAAAGCCAGACCCTTGTCCTCCAAAACCAGATGCACTGGACTGATTTGCTATGCTTCCAAATGATTGCGCATTGGCAGTGTTCCCAAAGCTGTGTTTGGAAGAAAACAGAAGTTGTTGGTTATCAAGTACGTGGAATAAAAATGCAATTAAAAACACCACTTAAAAGGCAGAGCGATATATAGAACAGAATAGAATAGAATAGAATCCCTACAGTGTGGAAACAGGCCCTTCGGCTCAACAAGTCCACACCGAACCTCAGAACATCCCACCCAGACCCATCCCCCTACAACCCACATAATCTACACCGCCCTGAACACTACGGGCAATTTAGCATGGCCAATCCACCTAACCTGCACATCTTTGGACTGTGGGAGGAAACCGGAGCACCTGGAGGAAACCCACGCAGACACGGGGAGAATGCGCAAACTCCACACAGACAGTCGCCCGAGGCTGGAATCGAACCCGGGTCTCTGGTGCTGTGAGGCAGCAGTGCTAACCGGGGCGGCACGGTGTATATAAACATACACACCAGCGGTCAGGGTTCACCCAGCTGTAAAGACAGAAATAGTCAGCGTTGAGCCATTGAACTCCAATCATTAAGTCCACTTCTCTCTCTCTGCAGATGCTGCCAGACCTGTTCAGTTTCTCCAGCACTTTCTGTTTGTGTTTCAGATTTCCAGCATCTGCAGTTCTTTGTTTTTAATGTGGCAGTATCACAGTGAAGAAACACCAGCTTTAACTGTTACCACGATAAGGGAGTTAGATGCGGTAACACAAAGGCAGAGAGGTGGCTCACTGATGTCAATCTCTGTGAATCTGTACTGAACAGGCACTAATATGAAGGAGAAGCTGTGCCCTTACACATATCGCTGAAGTACTTCACAGCAAATGAGTTACATTCTAAGGTCTCATCATGCATGTGAACACTCTAGCATGATCCAAATATCTACACAGAATGCGAGTAGCGATTACTCATAAACAGGAGGACTCTCAGTCCCTACATCTCTCCTGCTAACCAATTACTCAAAAACTGAAGGACAACAGCTTCATTCCAATATTAAAGTTATACTCTCCTATCCTGGGCTCCACCATTGAAAGAAATAGTATTTTTCTCTATCAACCCCATTAGGGGTGGCAGAGTGGTTAGCACTGCTGCCTCACAGCACCAGGGACCCAGGTTCAATCCCACCCTCGAGCAACTGTGTTTAGTTTGTACATTCTCCCGAGTCTGCGTGGGTTTCCTCCCACAGTCCAAAGATGTGCGGGCTAGGTGGATAGGCCATGCTAAATTGCTTGTAGTGTTCAGGGCGGTGTAGATTAGGTGGGTTTATAGGGGGATGGGTCTGGGTGGGATGCTCTGAGATTCGGTGTGGACTTGTTGGGCCGAAGGGCCTGTTTCCACACTGTAGGGATTCTATAAAATAATATTTTCACCTTAAACACTTCTGTTAGAACACCAATTAATCTTGCATAGTTAAGCCTAATCTGTGCAATCTGCTCTTATCTTTGAAACAAAAAGTGATACTGCAAAACCTGAAGTTAGTGGCTATACTTTGCAATATTAAATTCTACACTCTCCTTTTATTAAATTTCCCTCCAGTTTAGCCTACAGCTTCAGAGATATTGTCAAATAATGAGGAACCAATTTACTGGCTGAGTCACTTTATCTTCCCAGTTCCAGTGCATTTAGTGGTAGAAATGTCTTTTTTAAACCCCTGGTTTATTTGAGTCAAACTGGGTTGACAGACAAGGATAGAAGCATAAAGTACAAAAAGGTGTCAGAAGCCACTTTTTTTTTGGGTGTCTCCCTCTTCTGGAATAAACTACTCAAGATAAATGGTAATTCTCCCCGTAAGAGTCCTGAGAAAGGCAGCAGGTTTGTTCTCACTGTGCTGGCTTGATAATATGTATTGTGCCCTCCTGGAGCTGACTGGATTGTCTGCATGCGCAGGGGAATTCCATGAAGCTTTTCCTGAATGAGCCTGAGGAATTTTCTTTTGTTTTTCCCAGGAGCTTTCACAATAAGACACTGGGCTGGAGAAGGAAATAATTGCTCACAGAGCCTGCACTGTGTCTCGATACACATGGCCTTTTCCTGTCCATGTAGAAATATCTGAGAGACAGCAATGTGGTCAAGGAGATTGGGAAGGATTTGGAATTTGGACGTGGAGCAGTCCAGCAAAGGGGTCAAGGGTAAGGGTTGGTTTGGGAAGCTGCTGGCAGGGGATGCGGAAAAGAATGACGATGGCAGTTTTGACATCAAGTTGGAATCATTTACAAGTGCAGCAGCAGGGAAGAGGGTGGTCAGCAGTTTAATGTGGATGAGGCCTAGGCAGCATAAGGTGGGCTCTGTGGACAAGATGGATCTTGGAGAGAGACAGACAGACAGAGAGAGACACACAGACAGAAACAGAGAGAGAGAGGGACAGACACAGAGAGAGACAGAGAGAGAGACACAGACAGAGAGAGAGACAGTAAGAGAGAGAGAGAGACAGATGGAAACAGAGAGAGAGAGAGACAGACAGATAGACAGCAAGAGCACAGGAGCAGACAGCGCACGGGGACAGAGAGAGAAATGGCAGAAAGACAGTAAAAATGCAGACAGGGATAACCTCAGAGTCAAACAAATTTTCTTCTATTGCACTTTATCACTCAACACATACAGACAGATCCAAACACAGCTCTGCATTAACCTCACTTCTGCCAGCTCACTGAGCATTTCCCAAGGTCTTACCCGAAACCTCCAGCACTGGCAGCTGCTGTTCCTTCACCAAACACCTTGCCTCCCGAAGTGCTCATTGTTCCACTAAAAACTGGTGAGCCACCAAACGCTGGCAGACCTCCAAACGTTGGAGTGCTACCAAAGGCTGGCGGACTGCCAAACACGGGAGCAGCACCAAAACCACCTAAAGAGAAAGATAAAGGGAGAGTGAGAATGAATGGAGCAGACAGGACAAGTCAGAATGCAAAACCCTGGATACCATCTGGACAAAGCTTACACACAAAACTGTGATCCAACAGCAGATAGGTGGAGGCGGCGGGAGGGGGAAAGGTCAAGGGAAAGAAATAAAGACCTCAGGCAGATGTTGTAGATCATGTGTTGGGCCATTTGGAAGTATTAACATAATTTAATATATTTAAAACTTTAAGCAGGTCATAACATAACTAAAAAGAGGGCTTCACATGTGAACACCTCATTTTGCCAGCTCATCTATCCACTTCCAACAGCAGCGTCCTTTACTGATCTCTCATCAGCTGGGCCCAATCTGTTGCCCAGAAGAAACAGTCAAATTACCTGGGGGTTTTGAGGGAGTGGAAAAGTTGCCAAAGCCTTGGGCAGCGACACTGGAGCCTGCACTGAACGAGCCTGATGTCTTCTGATCTGATCCGAAAGAGGCACTGCCAAACCCAAATGTCTTGGCACCACTGTTCCCAAAGAGACTCTGAGCATCTGATGAAGAGCAGATAGTCTGTTAGCAAAGTTATGGACTCAGAATCATTTACCATTAAAGCCTCATCTAACAACTGGTGTTTGACTTCAGAGGAACTCAATAGCATTTATTTTGGGGGTGCGTGGAGAGGACAGTGACAGCATACCTGAGGCACAGGCAATGATGGGGATCAGTCTGAACGTTTGGCGACTCACATTTCACCACATTATCTGATCTATTACCTCGATGCTGACTGTGGGAGCTTGTGTGTACAAATCAGTCAACGCCTTTCCTGCTTCACAACAGTGACTAAACTTCAAAGGCACTCAGTCAGCCATAAAGTGCTTTGAGAATTCCTGAGATCATGAAAGGTGCTATAGAAATACAGGACATTCATTTGTTTGTGAGCACTAACCTCTTCAGCTTAACCACCAATAATATTTCTATCACAGACCAAACTTGTGCTGTCAAATAAACCTGTTGGACTATAACCTGGTGTCGCGTGATTTCTGATCTCGACCATACACAAACCTTCCACAGATTACATTACCAGAGGGATGCTCATCTGCGTGAACCTGCATTTGCAAGGGATCCTGCACCATTGAGACAGCTTGAACAGAGCAGTCTGCTGACATAATGGCAAGGTCCCTCAAACATCAACTTATTAATCTGTGGTAACAAGCGTGGGGCTGGATGAACACAGCAGGTCAAGCAGCATCACAGGAGCAGGAAAACTTGACGTTTCGGGCCTAGACCCTTCCCGAAACGTCAAGTTTTCCTGCTCCTATGATG
>JAHRHZ010000035.1:36633960-36651645 GCA_024137785.1 Ginglymostoma cirratum
CAGGAAAACTTGACGTTTCGGGAAGGGTCTAGGCCCGAAACGTCAAGTTTTCCTGCTCCTGTGATGCTGCTTGACCTGCTGTGTTCATCCAGCCCCATGCTTGTTATCTCGGATTCTCCAGCATCTGCAGTACCTTTTATCTCTTATTAATCTGTGGCACTGGCTGAGTGAGAAATGCCAGTCAGGGCACTGGACAAATTTGTTACTCTATTGAAGAGTATCATCATGGCATCTTTTACATGAACCCTCATGTGCAGCTGTGTCAGTTTCACATCTTCATTGAAATGGTATTGCCAACAATGCAAAGCCATGTCTAGAACATTCGGCCCTGTTCGGTTTTCAAGGCTATTGGGAACTTCAAACCATCAGCCTTCAGACAAGAACGTAAACTGAAACAAAGTGACAGCAGAACCAAATGGCTAATATAGCAAAAGGTCCTTCGAGCAACATAGGATCACGGTCTCACCATAACCCTTGAGAAACTATCCTAAATGCAGTTAAAAGGACTTCATGAAATAGTTTTCAAATTCATACATAACAACATGACATAAGGAGGCCATTCAGTCTATTGTGCCTGTTTTGGCTCTTTGAAAGACTTACCTAATCAACTCAACCTCCTTCCCCCTTCCCCAGAGCCTCCAAGTACTTCCCTTCCTTCACATAGTGGATTTGGGAGATTTTAAATGTGAAAACACTGTGGGAATTTTACAACTTTGAAGTTTTAGAAAGCAAATTGTGTTTTTAGATACAACTTCAGGAAACCATGACCTATATTCACAGGAAAGAAAAGACTGGCAAAGCTCCATTGAGCTGTTTTGTGAGGAGGATGTGAAGCACCATGCTGTGTGTTGGTTCTGTTGTCTGGACTCTATCCTTCCTGGACTCAAAGTGACTTAAGATCTCCAGAAGTTGAGAGCTAGCCAAGGACAGCTGACTAATTGTGGACCGATGATTAATTCTTATATTACACTGCACCTCCAGATTTCCAGCATTCAGTTGCCTTGGAGCTAAGCTAACTCTAACTATAGCTCGGTCTTTTTCTCCCGTTAGGACACTCATTAACTCCATCTCACTTGTCCTAATCTCTCTCTGGTGGCTTGGCATCAAACTGTGCTTGACACTTGCTCCTGTGTAACATGGTGGGTGGGAAGTTCTATACAAGTTGTTGCCATTGTAAAGGTTCATATTGCATTATCACTAGAAGTTTAAAACAAAAGACTCAGTAAATCAGGCCATACGGTCAGCTGCTAAGATCAGCTTCTAAACAGCTGATGGCTGCAGACAGAAAGGCAGACAGAACTAAGCAACCACAGTGAGAATACAGAATCACAGAATCCCTACAGTGCAGAAAGAGGCCATGGAGTTTGCACTGACCCTCTGAACAGCAACCCACCCAAACCCACCCCCCACTACCCTATCCTCGTAACCCTGCATATACCACAGCTCATCCACCTAGCCTGCGCATCCCTGGACACTGGGCGGTTTAGCACGGCCAATCCACCTAACTGCACATCTCTAGACTATAGGAGCAAACCAGAGTGCCTAGTGGAAACCCACATAGACACTGGTAGAACATGCAAACTCCATACAGTCACTTGAGGCCGGAATCGAACTGGCGCTGAGAGGCAGCAGAGCTAACCATTTAGGCACCGCAGTACAAAGCTAGCAAGAGTAGACCACTCAGCCCTATGAGACTGTTTTTCCATTCAATAAGATCATGGCTGATCTGATTTTAATTTTCAACTCTATGTTCCTGCATATCCCTGATGATCTCCATTACCATGGTAATCAAGTTGTGTGGTGACTCTCTACTTCAGCAGCATGAAGGGAACGTTGGAGAATCAGTGCTGCTCAGAGATTTCTCATTCCGCTGGCAAAGCAACATTTTATTTCAATAGTTTATGTATACTGACCTAATGCTTGGGAGAAAACAAAAACAGAGATTCATTCTTCAGCCTGACATTTCACATTGGCATTGAATTCAGTAGATAAAGGCAGAAAGACAAAGCCTCAGATACCGGTTCATCCATCCACTACTTATTTTCCTGCACCCTAACTGGCACCAAATCCCACAATGAGCTCACTCACCCACAATAGTCTCCAGTCCAGCTGCTTCTCGAATGTAAACTTCTCATCCTTGTTTTGAAATCCTCCATCACCATCATTTCACCCTCTCACCCCATTTGTGGTTGTCCTACAACCTTCAGAGATTGCTGTGATTCTCCATATCTGGCTTCTTGAGCACTTTCTATTATTGGCCAAAACACCCTCCCTTCTGAACCCCCCATCTCTTTTAACAGGCTCCTTTAAAATTTGTCTCCTTGAGCAAGATTAGGTCCATGTGGCAGGCTACCTTCACCTGGTTCAGTTTTGATTTTTGGCTGATGACACTCCAAAGAGGACCTGATGGAACTCAAGACACTTCATTCTTCCATTTATCCATCTTGCTCATCCCATCCCCTCATCCCATCCAATGAGATGATAAAGGTCAAACTTCCAGCTGCTTCCTTATAGCGGGTCATGTGGAAGTCAAACTGACTTCGTAAATTGGAAACATTCTTCAATTTATGACTGAAATCTCACGCCAGGTACTTGAACATAACAGGCAGACATTTCAGCGCAGAGAGCAAGGTGCAGTGTCTTTCACAAGATATGTCAAATATAGACTCCATCTGTCTATTCAAGTGAACAGCAAAGATCACATAAACACGCACTCAACAAAGAACAGGGAGTTCTGGTGTCCCAGCCGATAATTAGTGTTTAACCAGCACTACAACAACTTGCATTTGTATAGCACATTTCATGTGATAAAAACATTCGAAGATGATTCTCAGGCACATAAAGAACATTTGAGGCTGATTTTAAAGGAGCACCCTAAAGCAGGAAAGAGATGGGAAAGGTTTAGGGAAAGAATTCCAGAATTGGAGTTGGGGCCAATGGTGGAACGATGAAAATTGAGATTATCTTGTCATTTGGAAGAAAGAACTTAAATTTATACAGTGCATATTGCTATCTCAGAGCCCACCTTTACAACCAATAAAGTGCTTCTGAACGTTGGTCACTGGTGTAATGATGTGTGGGAGCTTGCTGTGCATAAGCTGGATCGTGAAACAAAATGACAGCCTGTCAAAACTGGCACTGCAGAATGTTTTTGAACATCCTAAGGATGTGAAAGGCGTTTTATAAATAAAACTTCTCTCTGTTACCTCAATGTCAAACTTTACACGACTGCACTGCAGTTACTGCTTATTAGACCGTGTGAAAGAAATTCTAAATCGAGGCTTTTAAAAAGGTCACTTTTGCCAATCATCAACATTGGTTGCTGATGTGAAATTACGTGGACTGCGCTCACTCATAAGAGTGTATCATCTCTTAACATTACTGTTTCTGACCAATCCATAGTAGTCCTTGCATGGTGTAAGATGCAAAGACCTTTACTCTCTCTGCTTACGGAGTAACAGTTAATGTTTTACACAATTGCAAAGGGAGGTTTTTGTGTTCTGATGGATTGTAATGCTGACTCGCGCAGACATCTGCTCAACTATTATCCCCAGGTCACGTATTCATTTTTGAAATCCTCAGAGGACTCATACGTAAAAGCATGCCTGGCAGCCTTCTGTGATGCATTTAAGGGGAACTGGATAAACATGAGGTGGGGAGGTGGGGGGGGGATGCAGAATTGGGGATAGATAGAGACAGGGTAGGAGGGGACTTGTATGGAGCATATAAACACATGACTAAGTTTAGCCAAGTGGCCATTCTCAAATTTTAAAATAAAATGCAATAAAATAACAATTGTAATTCTGTATACCTCCACTTTCAGAACACCTCAACCAGCCCACGCAGTTACACTCAATTAAACATGAACATGAGCTTTCAACTCATTAACACAAATGACTGGCTCTTCAGAAATCTAGATCACTTTGATTCATTTTTGTCACATGAACTAGATGTACCTGCTGCCAGCAGAGCAGACGACCTGGGATTGGACTGGTTGATACGTCTACTTTACAGCTCTCTGGTTGAAGTTTGACACGTCAGAGCTTCTCTTAAGGATTACAAAGTGAAACCTGTTGTACAGTGCATATGACCAATGGTGTGGTCATTCCAGCTGTGGTCTATACACATACTCTGTCCCACCTCACAAGCCCAGTCCAAGGCAAAAATCAACTCAATTTCAGCCTCCTGTAACATTAACATTCAGAACCCCACCACTCACTCCCTTCCTGTGCTTTGGGAAATCCTGTTTGCAAAGTGTGTGCAAATACATTCACACTAGGTTCCTACTAGGTGTGATAGACTGGCAAATTAATTGAATAGAAAAGAGTTTCATATTCTGTGCGTTTGAACCCTGTGGATTGCTCACTGTGAGTGTTATACCTCCGAACTAACCTCTCAACAGGCTGGTTAAACTGAATGCTGGTTCAGTTGAAAAAGGGGCACTGAATCTTTTGCTTCCAGTTCCACCTTTGTAACTGTTGCTCAGCTGAATCCTGTCCTGGTCTCAATTGCTTTCCCAGCATCTTGTTCTATGATTTATCAGATGGAGTTCCAACAATGGCAGATGGAAGACATTCAGTTCTACTGGATTTCACTTTTAGTTCATTTCAAGAGGCAACACAAAGAGTCAAAGGAATTTAAAGATAGTTCCCAGGGCTACAGGGAGAAAACGGAAGTGGGATTGATTGGCAATTCAATGACATGGGCACTGTGGCCTCCTTTTACACCATATGATTCCTAATTCATTGCAAAATCACAATGCATCAGTCTGGTTTGGCACATCTCATGCCTATAATCTCTATCAACAAAGGAGGACAAGAGTTTGGGAACACTATCAGCCACAACTTTCACCCCATCACTGACTTGGTCATACACTGGCATTCCTGCATTGTCACCAGGATTAAAATCCTGACTTAACAATGTTAGCATAGAGCTTGTAGCAGCTCAAAGAAAAAGCTGTCACTTTTGTATAGGATCTGAAAAGGCCTGAAAGGATTAATACTGAGTACAGGTATTCCTCCTATAATGTGATAGATTTTCTTTTCTTTATTCATTCACGGGATGAGGGTGTCACTGGTTAGGGCAGCATTTATTGCCCGTTCCTAATTGCCCAGAGGGCAGTTAAGACTCAACCACATTGCTCTGGGTCTGGAGTCACATGTAGGCCAGACCGTTAGTGAACCAGATGGGTTTTTCCGACAATGGATTCACAGTCATCATTCGACTCTTAATTCCAGATATTCATTGAATTCAAATTCGACCATCTGCCATGGTAGGATTCGAACCCAGATCCCCAGAATGTTATCTGGGTCTCTGAATTAACAGTCCAGCGATAATACCACTAGGCCATTGCCCACCCAAGCTGCATTCTTGTGTGACCTCGCACTATAGAAAACCATGTTACAGTTGGTTCTGATATAACAAGTGTTTCTTTAATGTGAATTGGTTTTAACGCAATTGGACAATTGAGACTGCTATTTGTAGAACGTTAACTTTTCTGTATTGACTATTACATGATTTTCTTATAACTCGAGCTTGCACGAGAACAGAACTATTGCGTTATATCAGAACTGACTGTACAGGGAAATCGCTATAGAAAACCACTAAACAGGTACAGGTATTTCTGCTATAATGCGTGTTTCATTAATGTAAATTGGCTGTAGAGTGGTCGCTGTTTGGATAACAAACTTTCTACTGTACAGCATGGCGACTTTCTATAGCGGTGTTCTGATAGTGCAATTTTCTACAGCACAAGGTTGCACAAGAAAGCAACTATTGTGTTACAGGAGAACTACCTGTACAGCAGGAAGTTTGTGCTATCCAAACAGTGTCTACGTTCATCAATGGCGAGATAATTAATTGTGTTAATGAAATGAATAAAACACACGCTATAGCAGAATTACCTGTACCATAAGTAACACCCACTATGACAATGTCATATGGACTTGTGGCCAGAACAGCTCAAGATCTCAAAGCAGTGAGACCTGGTTTATGGTCCTCCTCAAAATCTTTGTTACAACATGGGTCATATCAAGTAACTTGTAACCAGTTGGTAATATGCAACAAATTATATTTTGTTAACGACAAGAGATAGACCAGGATGTGGTTTTCATCTACCACACCTGACCAAGCAGGCCCTGTAGTTTCTTTCACAGAGCAGTGAGCTGGTATTCCCCTACAACACTTGCTCAGGACAACCAAGGCCAGCCGACAAATGAGATTTACCTCAGCACTTACACCAGAGAACAAGTTAAAAAAAAAAATCGAAATTACATGGCTCTCGTCTCTGAGGATACGCTGAAACTCCATCCATTACTGCTCAGAGATACTGGTGGCACTTTGTGGATGCAATGTTAATCAGAGACCCTCAGTCGCTTCCAGTGAATGCTTAACGTTCCACTGAAATATTGAGAGGTGTTTTTTACATCTTGCTGTTGTATGGTGGAACACATTCAGAGTCAAAGGTCTATTCCAATTATTACTTCTTTGACTAAACTAACAGATCAGAGTGCTTATACAGTGGGAAACAATGCTCCAATTCTGGCTATACTGTGACAAGGAATAAAAGAGGTGGACAAATTTCCTGACCTAAATTAAACTGGGAAGTGACCTTATATTAAATAAAAGCTCCGATGTATTCCAGTCTTTTCCTGCTGCAATGCTAACTGCATTAAAGCTGACCTACAGCATACTCTTGCAGCTCACAAACTGATATGGTCAAGAAACACAATCAGGGATGGTGAAAAATTATGGTAATGGCGGTATTCTACACCACTTTCAGAAGGTTCAACCCATGGAATTATTAACCTGTGAAGGAGTAAAGTAAGATTTGATAGGGCACATTTCCAAACAATCTATATAAGCAGAGGTTCCAAGAACCCCTATTTATGGTTGCTCCAGACATGGATGTTAGTGCAGTAGAGAGGCAGGTAAACGATAAAGCTATGCCCATTGTGTTGGCCAGGAGACTTTTGAGAAAATTGTTTGCCTCAACCATACTCTACTCTGATCTTATCCTTCACTGTGCATTGTTAGTGAATCAAACGGAACTACTACTGATTTCTCCAAAAATGTATTTCAATATGTCCTGTAACTTTTCAATTAGAATTAATCCCAACTTGGCAGTGTTTTCTTTTAACTTATTTACGGGCTGTGGGTGTCAGTGGTAAGGTCAGTATTTCCTGCACATCTGTAATCGCCTTCGAGGCAGTGGCTATTACAGTGCAATGCAAGACCACTCGAGAGGGCAGTTATGCGTCAATCACATTGCTGTGGGCCTGAGGAGGCAGACTGGGTCATGGTGATAGTCTTCCCTTCACAAAACCGCTTTTGAAAACCCCCCAAGGTTGGTTTTTCTCTGGATGGGTAACTTCACAGTCATCATTCTGAATATCAGCTTTTTTATTCCAGGCTTTATAATTTTATCTTAATTAATTCAATTTAAGTTCTCCAGCTGCTGTGGAGAGATTTGAACTCACGCCGGGGCCTCTGGATCATTAGCTTAGGAACACAGCAGTGTCATTCTTTTGATTCTCCCTTTGATATGTACAAATGTCAAAGCAGGACCCTGGGAGGCTTGTAGGTGCAAGTCGGAAAGATCATCTTGTAGATGATTAATCTTTCATATGCAGAGGGCCACAGAAGTAGGCTGATAATTCTGTGACAGTTAGGCAGCTGTGAAATTGAAGGTACGGCGCTGTACTGGTAACATAAAGGGTTCTGTGTGAAAACCAGACTGGAAGGTGACATGGGTCAGAAGAACTAGCACCCACACAGGCATGTCAGAAGGCCTCTCACAGCTTGTGAAGCATCTTTTGCCTTAGGATTTGATGGACAGACCAGTCAGGATGTGTAAATGAAGCCTTTGCCAGGGGACATGAAAAAGACGACCAGCCAGGAGTTGAAAAACTGAGTCAATGGCACTTTGTGTTGAAGTTTTTTCATTCTTCCATGAATGCAGGCATCCTCCAGTATTTGCTGCTTGTCTCTGTTTGCCCCCAAACTGAGCAGTTTGCTCAGCAATTTCAGACTTGCAGGAAATGAGGCATGAAGGCAGTGCTGATTAGAAAAAAACAGTGAGGGGTAATATTATAACAGAAGCCTTGGTTACAAAGGTGCGCAGGTCAGGGTGGATTGGCTATGCTAAATTGTCCCATAGCTTCCAGGGATGTGCAGGTTAGGTGGATTACTCATGGGAAATTGGGAGTTATGGGGTTGGGGATCTGGGTGGGATGCTGTTCGGAGGGTCAGTAAAAACTCAATGGGCTGAATGGCTTCTTTCCGCATTGCAGAGATTCTTTGATTTTAAGGCAGGTAAGAGTTGTCCACACTGTTGTGGGCCTGGGGCTGGAGGTAGCCAGATCAGGTAAAGGTTCGTTCCCATAAGGTCACTCATGAACCAGACAGGACTTTACAACAAATGATGACAGTTGACATATTCACCGTCAATGATATTTTCTTTCAATTTCAGATTTAGTCACTGAAATCAAATTTCTCCTGCTGCTGTGGAATAGCACAGACAGAGGATGAGCCTGGGCCTCTGGATTACTAGTCCAGTGACATCATCACTGTGCTACCACCTCCTTCCAAACTGTGAGGAACAAGACTTAGCTCTACACCACTGTTAGGCATTATGATCAAGTATCTAATTGTATAACAGTTACCATGCATTCAATAGATCCACTTAGGCACTTTACAGCCTCTAGACTCAATACTGATGTCAACAATTTTAGAGCATGCTCTCCGCCCTCCATTTTCCTGACTGCCACCCTCCCCAGCCGTGTCTGGGTCTCAGCAAAGCGAACCAATTTGCTTGTTTCCACACATCTATTTGTACCCATTTTCCTCCTCTATCTCTCCTGCCTTTGCCTTTCACTCTGGGCACCCTCACAATCTGTTCACTTGCTCCTCCTCTGTCCGAAGCATTAAAAAGACACTTCCCAGCTCCTTCCCATTCAGAAGAGGAGTCATACGGGATATGAAACATTAACTCTCACTTCTTTGTCCACAGACGGTGCCAAATGTGCTGAGTCTCTCCAGAACTATGTTTTAATTTCAGATTTTCAGTATCCATGCTACTTTACTTTTCTATGACTATCAGTATGTCAAGTTGCTTATTTTGAGGGGTAATTTACAAGACCATTCAACAGGTTGTAACTGGGTGATCGAGGATCAACAGCAGTGGGTCTGACATACAGACACAGGAAAGGTCAGTGACCTCAGAGAAGCAGCACACAGTGTTCTTGGAACTTGTTGTGACCTGTGCAATAAGGAACCTTATAAACAAGATTAATACTATCAGGAGTCGATTAACAGGTGTCTTTTCCATTTTGTTGGAAATTTTCCCCTCATTTTGGCATGTGATAGCTTGATTGGACTATACATTGAAAATAGGAATAGCAGTAGGACGTTCAGTCCTTTCAGCCTGCTCCACCATTCATCGCTAATCGACCAACTCAGTCCCCTGTTCCCACATCTTCCCCCATACCCTTTGAGCCCTTTAGCCTCAAGAATTAGACTGAATTCTTTCTTGAAAACGTTCCATGTTGTGGCTTCAACTGCTTTCTGTGACAGAGAATTCCACAGGCTCACCGCTCTCTGGTCAAAGACACTTCTCCTCCTCTCAGTCTTAATGGGCCTTCTCTGCATCCTCAGACCATGCCCCCGAATCTGGGCTCCTTGGTCATCAGAAACATCCTTCCTGTCTTTCCCCTGCAAGACTTTTATAGGTTTCTATGAGATACCCTCTCATTCTTGCTGATACTCCTGCATTCTTCCGTACATTTATTGTACTATGGTAACTTTAAAGAATCTAAGGAGATGGTGGAATAGCTCAGTCACTATTACGGCTCACGTGAAACAGATGAACAAGTGTGTCTGATTGCCCCAGAGACAAATGGTTGCATGAGTAAAACAGACAACACATCAGCTTAACAAGAACTAGGTTTTAAGCCAATGCACAGAAGCTGGATCTCACAGGACATGAGGCTAGGTCAAGCCTACTAACAGAATGCCTCGTGACAATCTTCTCTCATTTTTAGTTACAAGCTCAGACAGTAAAATGACAGGATTGCATTTACATAGCACCTTTCATAACTTCAAACTATGCTGATGTGCAGTCACTATAGTAACTGAGGAAGGTAATTTGCATGCAGCAAGCTCACACAATCAGCAAAACCCAAATAATCTGATTTACAGAAGTTGGTTCAGGAATAAATATTACCCATAACAAAGGTAATAGCTCCCTGGCTCTTCCTTGAGGTGGCGCCACATTGTCTTTTACATCCAACCAAGTGGGCAGAATGGGTCTTAACGACTGAATTGAAAGATGGAAACTTTGACAGTGTAGCACTGCCCACTACTGACCATGGGAGGGTGGGCCTGGATTTTGTGCTCAGCTCTCTGTAGGTTTGAGGCATCCCTGCTCCAATGTCCTGATTCAGAGGTGAGTGTATTAGTCAATCATGGCTGGCATTCCAGGGGATTTCCCACGGAACAGGAAATGCCAATTCTGACCACTTATTGCTTTTGACATTTCTCCCGACAATCAACTGGCTTTACGCACTCAATATCTGAGCTGCCCCCACTGCCACTCCACGAATGAGAGGGATCCCTGTTTCTGCTCGTGGTCTTAGTAAGGTACAACATATGGAGAAATTACGTTGCCTTTAATCACAAATCGGTCATGCTTCCCTTACCTATGGAATTCACAGGCCAGGAATACCCAAAGACCACCATGCAAAAGAAGAAGATAACCACTGGAACTCACTAGCAGCCTCAGCTGATCCAAAGTTTGTCTGCCCAAATGGATTTCTAGCACTTGCATCCAAGCTCGGCCTTCTTCCCAGTCCGCTAAAGAATCCACTTCCAGGTGTCGCGGAACCAAAAACCGGCTGTGCACTAGTAGGCTGCAAAGAAAAAGTGAAAATTCAGCAATGCCCGACTTTCAGCTTCTGGCAAAATTATTGAGGTGTCTAGCAGCATCAAATTGATATTTGTTTGGTGCATTTAACATAGTGAAATGCCCCAGGGCTCTGCACAGGAGGGTTGTCAGACAAAAGTGATTAAAAGAGGGATGGTTCAGGAGCTACTTCAAGGATAGAGAAATGGAGAGCTGAGGAGTTGGGTGGGTGTGCAACGAAGAGAAGTTATGGAGCCTAAGGTACAGCCATCAATAGAGGATTGAAGAAGATCGAGGTTTAAAGGAGTGCAGAAACCTTAACCCAAGGAGGTCATAGAGACAAGATCATTCAGGAATTTGAGAACAGAGGTGAAAGTTTTAAAATTGAGGTTAGTCTGGGAGCCAGTGTAACGTTGGTCAGTGAGTTCAGGATTATGAGTGGGTGGAGTTTGGGAAGTGATGGGTAGAGTTTCAGACAATTTAATGCTTCCAAAGGACTGTAAACACAAGATAGGGGCAAATAGCCTGTTTCTGTGCTGTATATCCCACATAATCCTACAATATCTAAACTACTGACAACGTCACCTCAACTCAGTTCCTTCTTTGGAAGGACTCACCTCTGTACATCAGCAGTGCAGCAACTGAGAGCTAACCCGGACATCAGTGCACATTACCCAATACAAATATGTTGTATTTCACATGGGCTATAAAACCAAACAAATAATTTGCAGCTGATTTTGTGCTGTTCTACTTTAGGCCGCAGCTTCACACATGCTTGTGAGTCAGAATTATGAGTAAAGGACACAGGAACAGGGAGAGACCATTCAACCTCTCAAATGCATTCTGAAATTCAAACAGATTATAATTAGTGTTCACCCTAACTCCATTTACACACCATGGCGTCAGACCCTGTACTAGCCTTGCGGATGAATCCATGCTGCACTCACCCTCAGGCCTATATATCTTGCACAGTGCAGACACCCAGAACTGAATGCAGTGCATTAGAAACGTGGTCTGAACAGAATTTTAACAAACTGCAACATAACTTGCTCAGCTTCGCATTCTAGACTCACGAAGATAAAAGCCAAGATTCAGTTAGTCATTTTAAATACTGTCTACTAGCTCTTCATGATTCTGGACTTAGGATCATTAAGTTTCTCTGTTCCTCCAAAGTTGCTGGCACTTGATTTAAAAAAAAAGGCCTCAATCTATCCCAGGTCCTAACTGAATGCCTTGTAACTTTCCTACCATCTTCCAACTGCCACAGATTTACCCACTCAGTTAATTTGTCACTTTGCAGGTTCATGCCCTGAAGGTTGGGCCAAATGGCCTGTTTCTGTACTGTATATTCCACATAATCCTATGTAAACTACAATTTGTAGGCTGCTTACATTGCCACCTGACTTAGTGCTGCGAGCAAACTGGGATACATGGCTCTCATTCTATGTCACCGATAAATACAATGAAAAACTGGGGCCCCAGCACAGACCCTTGGGGAATACCACTAGTCACCTCTGGACAATGGATCACAGGAACCTGCCTGAGTACATGTGCAGTGGCAGCTAGTGAAGCAGTTGTAAACATTAGTCACCTGCTCCACCACTCAACTCTTTCCGTTCAATGTGAAAGGAAAACACAAAAGTCAGGAAAACCACAGGGGATTTTGGCAGCAGCAGGAATGTATTTATCAGCTGGTTCACATACAGAACCACAGCATTATTACAATCAGACGATGCGACGGAGGCCATAAAAGATAAACAGAAAATGCTGGAAAAGTACTCCGTAAGTCAGGCAGCACCCGTGGTAAGAGAGACGCAGTCGGATATTTTAAATCGATAAGTGTTCATCAGAGCTGGAAGAAATTTGAGATGAGAGGCAGGAAATAAAGGGGTGGGGTGGGAGGTGTCTAGAAGAACATGAGATAAGGGTTTCCAAACATGACTGCCTCCAAGGGCATGGACCAAACATGCAGGATTGTGAGCTTGGGCTAGGAATGGCAATGTCGATCAGAGGCTCTGGCCAGAACAGCAATTTTCTTCCAAGCTAACTTGTCAATAGGTTGATTTTGTCACCTTCATTAGCTGTTCTGTTTAGAGCAATGATTGACTAATTGGAAACTTCCTTGGACACACTGGTAATGGAGGTAGTTTGAACATGCCTTCTGGCGAAGGGAAAGACAGTTCATCAGCTGCGCATCAGCTGAGGCTCTGCTAGACGCAACAGCATGATTCCTAGCTCTGATGAATCAACAAGCTCCTCAAACTATTGTGGACCTTTGTTTCTAGTGAAAAACTGCACCCCTGCAGTGTTCTCTCAGTGCCAAGATGATGTGTAGTAACTGGCAATGTGCCGTGCAGAACTCAACAGACCACGTGCAAGGGTTGGTCCCTTTATGATCCGGAGGAGGACAGTCACTGACGGATTGTGTGGTGCAAGAAACAGGCCTGTACAGCAAGAGGGAATGTACAGGACGACACAGAGAACATAACTGGCATAAAAGCCAGAGGGAGGGAGGGGTTTTGTTTAAATATGTGGAATGCAGTGGTTGCAAGATTAATGGGAGCAGAATTATACACACACAGTGTAAGCGGCCACGCAGCCCCTCAAGACTATCGTGCTACTTTTAAGATCATGGCTGATCTGATGACTCCACATTCCTATGCCCTTTGACCCCGTTGCTTATCGAGAACCTGTCTACCCTGCCTTTAACTATTTCAAGGGGTCTGTTGCCACTGCCTTTTGAACAATTTCGATGACTCCTGGCCCACTGTGAGATAAAAATTCCTCCTCATTTCTGTCTTAAAAGGGTAACCACTTATTGTTAAAGCAGTGACCTTTAGCTTGAGGTTCCCCCCACATCCTTTCGACATGTAACCTATCAGACTGCTCAAAATCTTATACTTTCCAATCAGTCACTTTTCATTCTTCTAAACTCCAGCGGATACAAGCTGAACGTATCCAACCCTTCCTCATTCAACAACTCAGGTATGAGTTTAATAAATCTCCAAACTGCTTTCAAAGTACTTACATCCTTCCTTAAATAAGGAGACCATTACTGTACACAGTACTCATTGTGGCCTCACCAGTGCCTTTCATAACTGAGGTATAACATCCCTATTTTTGTATTCAATTCACTCACAACAATATCGTCTTAGCTTTCAATTAGCATTCAACAGTAACTCTCGAAAGGAAATTGGATAAATACTGCCAGGGAAGGAAATATGGCCATTTGGAAACACACTTTCAAGAGCCAACACTGACTCAATGGGCCGAATGGCTTCTTTAATGGTCAGTAAGATGCTACAATAGGCGGCACTGGGCTGCAACTGCATGACAAAACAAATGAGAGATTCTCTTGACAACAGCTTGAGTGTTGCTGTTTTACTGCACCGTTTCTTACACAGTGACCCTCTGATTCCATGAGAATGCTTGGGAAGACGCAACTCAGTGCATTCAAATTGAATGGGATCTTACCTGACCAAACACATTGGCGGAGCCTGTAGACTGACCAAATACAGAGCCTGAAGTGTTGCCAAAACCTGCAAAGTATAAAGATTAATAGCAATTAGGAGGTGCAACCATTTTACTATCTTTAATCCATTTTAAGCTATACAGATATGTCATAGGCATGTACAGCATGGAAACAAACTCTTTGGTCCAACTCATCCATGCCAACCAGATACCCTAAATTAATTTAGTCCCATGTGGCCCATATCGTTCTAACTCCTTCCTATTCACATACCCATCCTTATAAATGTTGTAATTGTACCAACCTCCACCACTTCCTCTGGCAGTTTGTTCCATACATGCACCACCCTCTGTATGAAAACGTTGCCCCTCAGGTCCCTTTTAAATCTTTCCCCTCTCACCTTAAACCTATGCCCTCTAGTTTTGGACTTCCCTACCCCGGAGAAAAGACCTATTTGCTCTATCCATGGCCCTCATGATTTTATAACATGTTTGAGGAATGAGAATATTTGTTGCATCACAGACAACTGAACATATGATTCTGTGACTCTTACAGTGGAGTCAGAGTTGTTACAGCTTCAACAGGCCATATCTGCTCCGACTCTGTGAATGAATAACATATCCAGTACCATTTCACCGCCTTCTCCTACACTTTCCTTCTTAGACAATAGTCCAATTGCTTCCTGAAAGCCTTGATTAAACCTGCCTCCACTACACACACAGGCATAGCATTTCAGATCTTAACCATTCACTTTGTTAAAAAGTTTCTCAAGTCTCCAATATTCCTCTTGCCAATGACTTTAATTCTATGCATTCTTGTTCTCGATTCCTTCCAACACTGGGAACTCCGCTGAATAACCCCATATTCAAAATAAGGGCAGAATAGAGTGGGGGGGAACCATGGAGATTACGATGGACAAATACATGAATAGGAAGGTAATAGAGGAATACGAATCATGTAAGTGAGAACAGTTTTAGTGTGGAAGGGCAAAATGTGTCAGTGCAGGCTTGGAGGGCTGAAGGGCCTGTTCCTGTGCTGGATTGTTCTTTGAAGAACATCAATTTAAGGTGATTGGCAAAAGATCTAAAGGCAACAAGATAAAAAGCAGTTTTTTTTTTTAAACACAGACTGGTTAGCACCCGGAATGTGCTGCTTCAGGGTGTGGCAGAGGCAGTGGCTTTCAACAGGAAATTGAATCATTGCCCAGGTAGAAAAGATTTGCAGGGTTGTCAGTAAGAGTTGGAGCTGGGGATGAGGACAGTTTGCTTTTGCAGATAGCCAGCACTGACATACTGAATGGCCTCCGTCTGTGACTCTAGACACAAGATGGTCAAAACAACTGGGGAACTGGCTGCAGAGAACAATGCTAGGTAGAAATAGGAAGGAAGTAAGCCACACATCATTTAGGTGGCTGGGAAAAACTAAATTGTGCCAAACTTGAGAATGGACAAAATGGTGGGTGGGAGAGAGAAAGAGAGAGAAACCTGCAGAGATAAGCTTAAGTCAACCATCGCTGGGGATAAAAATAAGTGCTGTACCTGATAGAGTTCTGATACTGCAACTAACAGATACTCAGCCACCATGTCTCATTGGAGGACAGCCTAGCCCCATACATTCTGCACATGTTGCACACACAGGCAAAGGTTGGCCCACATTTGCTGCTGCGGATTTCCCCCTTGCCCACATCACAAAGCGTCATGGTCCAGGCCATTGCTCCAGTTCATTCGACCCAAAGTTAAAACAAAACAGATTGCTTTGACACTAACCCTGCCCCACTGCAGTCCACACCCCTCAATCCACTCTCCCTCAAGGGAGGAATGGGCATAGTTCGTATCTGCTCAACAACAATTTCCATGCACTGGCTGGAACAAGGATTTGGTCAAATCAATCAAGCAAGGCTTCAGCTGTACAGTGTGTAAAAATAAGGAAAAGACAATTAATATTTCCTTCTATTTTCAAGGTGGCAGCTTAAAATGGCTGCTTTACAGTGTCCCTGTGTATCGAAGCAAGTAATCAGCTCCAAACCAGAGCCTCACAATCACTGGGCTTTATTGATGGAGTGGTGGCACAGACCAGTCACTATCCAAATGGATGACAGTAAAGGTTCAAGAGGCTCTTCTGAAGTCTATTCTCAATTGTTGCTGCCCTGTACACTTTAAATTGTCATACAGTCATACAGTACACAAATAGACCCTTTGGTCCAGCTAGTCTAAGCGAACATAATCCCAAACTAAACCAGTCCCATTAGCCTGCTCCTGGCCCGATCCCTCCAAACCTTTCCTATTCACGTACTTATTCAAATGTCTTTTAAACGTTCATCATATTCATATCCACCATTTCCTCAGGAACAAACTTCCACTTGTTCACTGAAAATTCATTCCACTTGCAAACCATCCACTGCGGTAAAAAGTTTGCCCCTCATCTTTTTTAAATCTCTCTCCTCTCACTTTAAAAATGTGTCCCCTAATCTTGAAATCCCCCACCCTAGGAAAAAGACAACTACCATTAACTCCATCTATACATCTCGTTACTTTATAAACTTTTATCAGGTCACCTCCCAAACTCCTACGCTCCAGTGAAAGAAGTCCCAGCCTATCTTTATAACTCAAACTTTCCACACCAGGCAACATCCTGGTAAATCTCTTCTGAACTCTCTCCAGCTTGGTAATATCCTTCGTACAACTGGGCGACCAGTACATTCTGGGGGTTGAACTTTGCCAAAATTGAGGATACTCTCCATATTCTCCTCTTTTGGTCAGGGCTTTTCAGGAAAGTCCTGAAAATGTGGCAACAATTTCAAAGCTACAATGCTGAACCTCCATCATCATTACAGTGCCTCAGTTTCTGGAGAGGACCTAATAACTGATGGGGTGATAATTTGTGCTCAATTACGAATAATACTAGTTTCTAAATTTTCTGAACGTCAAATGAGCGCGGAAGCAGCTGATGAAAGGGAAATTATTCAACTGCAGTGAAAGTTTAATATACGATTATTCACAAGGAAAAGTCATGTTTATTTCTAAATCAAAGAGTTGGACATGTGCCTGCTCCACACACTTAGCTGTTTCGCATTTTGATTGAAAATTGCTCCCTCAGAGATGGGGGACAAACAATTGAAACACAACATGAACTGAAGGAAGAAAGAAACTCATGGGAAAAAAAATTCATAACATCCATAACTTTGTGTGTGTGTGTGTGTGTGTGTGTGTGTGTGTGAGAGAGAGAGAGAGACAGAGGGACTGTGAGTGTGTGTGCGAGAGTGTGTGTGCGAGAGTGTGTGTGCGAGAGTGTGTGTGCGAGAGTGTGTGTGCGAGAG
>JAHRHZ010000035.1:36651658-36666517 GCA_024137785.1 Ginglymostoma cirratum
AAGGGCATTTTGGGCACCAAATACATTACTCCAACAACTTTACCCTTATCACCAGTTCCTTTTGCTTTGTCAAATAATTCATAAAATTGTGATAAATTCAGTCATAATCCGGTCCCTGTATAACTAGTGGATATAGAAGGTTCTGGTTTAAGAGATATAGTTTGAATTAGATCATTAACAGCCAGTTCTGCCTTTGTAATTGAGAATATCTTCCCCCTGTGGTACATATGGGCTGGTACTGCTGTCATCTCCCAGAGTGGTGTGACAGGCCAATAATGCTACAGAAAAACCAAGCCAGCACAGAGATTCATCTCCAGAGGGCAAACAATGGAATAGGAGTGATATTAAATTGCACAGACTCTTGATTAAATGGCACTTGGAGTGACGATGAACACGTCTAGAATCCATATTACAAAAAAGGGTATTAGAGATAGACAGAGTCAAAGGGTGAAACAGACCCTTCGGCCCAACGCGTCCATGCTGACCAGGGTTCCGAATGGAGAACGGAACTTCACAGAATCACAGAAAGTCTTATCATGCAGAAGGAAGCCATTCAGTGCTGTGATGAGGATTATCACTTCCTGCCAATTGCATTTTTCTCAAACCCTTCCTTGTATGTTATTTTTATCTGAGTATCTATCCAATGACCCTCCTGTATTCCTCAACTAAACTTGCCTCCACAACATTTCCAGGCAGTGCATTCCCACACCCTAACTGCTTGTTGAGTGAAAATGTTTTTCCTCACATTGCCCTCACTTCATTCGCAGATTGTTTGAAATCGCTGCCCTCTTGTTCTTGTTCCTTTTACAAACAGGAACAGTTGCTTCCTATGGGTGGCTCTTTGGTTAGCACTGTTGCCTCACAGCACCAGGGACCCGGGTTCGGTTCCAGTCCTCGGGTGACTGTCTGTGTGGAGTTTGCACATTCTCCCCGTGTCCATGCGGGTTTCCTCCGGGTGCTCCGGTTTCCTCCCACAGTCCAAAGATGTGCAGGTTCGGGTGGATTGCCCGTGCTAAATTGCCCCATTGTGTCCAGGGATGTGTAGGTTAGGGTGGATTGGCCGTGCTAAAATGCCCCATTGTGTCCAGGGATGTGTAGGTTAGGTGGGTTAGCCATGGGAAATGCAGAGTTACAGGGCTGTGGTGGGATGCTGTTTGGAGGGTCAGTACAAATTCAACGGGCCAAATGGGCTGTTTTCACACTGAAGGCATTCTATGATTCTACCTACTCTGTCCAGCGCACTCATCATTTTGAAAATCAATGAAACTTCCTCTCAGCCACTTTCTCTCCGAAACAAACAGTCCCTAATTACTTCTGCACTGTCTCCAATGTGTTCACATCTTTCCGATAATGTGAGGCCCATAACTGTACACAGTGCTCCAGCTGAGGGCCAACAAGCGTCCTGTACAAACTCAGCATCACCTCCCTGCCCTTGAATAAAGCCGAGGACGCTGTAGACATTACTAACTGCTGTCTCCACCTGACCTGCCCCCTTCAGTGATCTGTGCACATATAACCCCAGCTTCGTCTGTTCCTGCACCCCCTTAAGAATTGCACCCTGTTTTTTATAACGTCTTCTTCTGACAAAGTGCATCACCTGACACTTCTCTGCATTCATCTGCTCCCTGCCCACCCGCTCCACCAATGTATATCTCTGTGGAGTTAGAAAATATAAATACAGTAGCAAAAGTATTAAGGTGCAGCCATATCCATCCAGGCTGTGATCTGGTTGTGAGTTCCTGACACAGTGTTTCCTCATGTAGTGCCTCGAGGAGAAAGAGCTGTCACTACTCTGACTGACATGGGCTTTCTTAATCTGCCCAGAAGTATCCAGTTTGTTCTGCAACAAGGCAGTGAAACAGGGCAGCCACAGTTCACCACCGCACCCCCCAACTCCCCCTCCCCACAAACCCTCACTGCAGGAACGCTCTAACCTCATCAAACGGGGGCAGAGGGTGAGGGAAAGGGGACTTTGCATTAAAACAAGTCACACAGACTCAGAAATCCTTCCCAATGTCTTGACCCCAACCTTGGCTCCCGTGCAGTTGGGGGGTGAGAATTCCGGATCTGGGACTCCATTCCCAGGGAATTTGCAAACTCAAACCAACTTCTATTTATTCAGGACCCCTCTGTGTCCTCAGCACACTGGGACTTTGGCTGTGAGATGGTGAGCAAATGGATCAGTCTGTTTACACATCGTGAGGTCCCATAACCAATTAAACAACTTGTAGAAGTGTTGTGTGAGAGAATAAATTTTGACCGGGCCACACTCTGTTTCTCAGGCAATGTTAGGTATCATTCCCATTCCCCGAACATGTAAACACAGCCTCAGACGAATAACGCATTCGAAAGGCAGTGCAGCACTCCCTCAGCTCTGTAAAAGCAGAAGATAGACAGAGCTTGCATTTCCGTAGCCTCCTTCAAGACTTCCCAAAGTGATTTATGGCCAGTAATATACTTATGGGGTGTAGTCACTGTGGTAATGTAGGAAAAGCAGTAGCAGTTTGCACACAGCAAGATCCCACTAACATCCGTGTGATAATAACCTCGATTACCCACCTTTTAGTGGGCCGTGTCTATTTGTTGGAAAGTGTTAGCAGTCTGTAGCATTGACCTCGACAGACATCAGGCGCTCACTGCTAAATTTTTCAAAGCAGGCACTTTCTAAACAGTAGGGGATTAAATGTCATTCCCACAAATCCTAACACCACACGGTTACCAAATGAAATAACTGTAATGATACAAGTGATGAGTGAGCCCAGGCTAATCAATTAATGTCAGAATTACAAAATTATAAACTCAATAACTTTCTGGGAAGATTTGATTCTCAGTTTTGAAATCTTTGGAAGGTTAAGAAGGAAAATGTCTTTCACTTGTCAGAGGATCAGTAACCACAGCATTTAGATCTAAACTAGTTGTCAGCTAAAGAACCAGCGGTGAGATGAGAAGGACATTTTTGAGCAGGAGGCTGTTAGAATTTGGAATATACCTTTTGAAGGTGGCAAAAACAGGTTAAAAACTAGGAACCATAGGTACAAGACAGTCGCCAGTAATTCTAGTCAGGAATTCAGGGGGAACCGAATTACACAGAGAATGGTATATAAGGGAGGTAATGGCCTGACTATTAATCCAGAGACGCAGATAATATCCAGGGGACCTGGGCTCGAATCCTGCTATGGGAGATGGTGACCATAAATTCATTGTCAACTGTCAGGGGAAAAACCCATCTGGTTCACTAATGCCCTTTAGGGAAGGAAACTGCCATCCTTACCTGGTCTGGCCTACATGTGACTCCAGACCCACAGCAATGTGGTTGACTCTTAACTGCCCTCTGGGCAACTAGGGATGGGGAATAAATGCTGGCCTAGACAGCGACACCCTCATCCCGTGAATGAATGAAAATAAAAGGGGAACTTGCCACCGCAAATTGAGGTATGGTGGAGATGTATTTAAAGGGAGCTGGATAAACTCAAGGGAGAAAGGAACATTTAGTCGGCGTGAGATGAAAAGGAATAGGAAATGGTTTGTGTGGAGCACAGCTCACTAATGTTCCTCTAACAGCACTGTCCAAACCAGCAGGCTCCACCATTGAAAAGGAAGGGCAGCAGATGTAGGGCAAGTCCTGACTTGGAAATATATCTCTGTTCCCTTTACTGTCTCTGGGTGAAAATCCTGGAATTCTCTTCCTACAGCACTGTGGGTGTTCTAGCACCCTGGGAGCTGTAGATATTCAAGAAGGCAGCTCACCACCATCTTTGGGTGGCATGGTGGCTCAGCGGTTAGCACTGCTACCTCACAGTGCCAGGGACCCAGGTTCAAGTCCAGCCTCAGGTGTGGAGTTCACACATTTTCCCTATGTCCATGCGGGGTTTCCTCTGGGTGCTCCAGTTTCCTTTCACAGTCAAAAGATGTGCCAGTTAGGTGGATTAGCCATGGGTAATGCAGGGTTGTAGGGTTAGGGGAGTGAGTTTGGGTGGGATGCTCTTCAGAGGGTCAGTGTGGGCTGCTTCCACACAGCAGGAATTCTGTGATTCTCCAGGGAAAAGTAGGGATGGGCACAGACACTGACTCAGCCGGCCTCACCCCCATCCTGTGAACCAATTTTTATTTTTAGAAAAACCCACTGGTACAGCCCAGTTTTTGTGGAACCGCTTGCCTGCACTGCAAATTCTATGCAATTGTAGCTTTCAAAAGGGAGTGAAATGAATAATTGAAAATAAAATGTTTGTACGACATTGCAAAAATGAGCAGGGGGCGGGTGATTAATTGAGCAGCCCCTTTCAGATAGCCAGCACAGACACAGTGGGCAGAATGGCCTTGTTCCGTGCTGTGAGCTTCTACCATAGAGTAGTGACCTGACTTGAGAAGAGTGATACACATAGAAAGATGGTAAGGGTGCCATCAAGTAATGGATATTACGCTGGAAGCAACGTACTCTGCCTCATCGTCCTGTGTTGCCGTTTTCTGTGAATGATAATGTCTGTAAGAATTTGTCAAACATTCTAACCGCAAATGCGGCAGACTAACTGAGAGCAAGGCAATTCTGGGTGGTGAACCTAAACAAACCTCCCCACCTATCTGTCCTTTCTTTAACCCCGTCCTTGAAAACGTGTCTCAGGCAAAGTCAGTGTCTGCTGCCCATGTCCTAATGACACTCAAAGGGTACAATGGAACTGGAGGCGACAGATGATAGGTGTGATCCTAATAAGATGGGTTGTCAAATTCCTTGTGATGTAGTAAATCTGGACAAGACACCAATGTTAAACTGAGTTTTGCACAACTGACAGGCCAGGCAGACGGTGGATTGAAACAAGAGCTGGTGGATTGTAGAGACCAGTGTTTGGACCTCTTATTATTTTCTTGTTTACTGAAAAGATTTAGTTGCAGGAACCAATCAGTAAGATCATAGGAGCAGGAACGGGTCGTTCCTCGATCCTCAACTCCAGTTACTCCATATCCCTCCTTGGCCTTCCTGAATGAAAATTCCATCAACCTTAGTCTTCAAAGCATTTCCCACCTCCTTGGGAACGGAGGGCCAGATTTCTGCCAGCCCCTTAACTGAGAAGATTGCTTCCTGATCTCACTTGAATGGCTCAGCTCTAGGTTTCAATTCTGTTCTTGATTCTCCACAACATGCAGTTATACAGTCACACAGCACGGAAACAGACCCTTCGGTCCAACCAGTCCATGTTGACTATAATCCCAAACTAAACTAGCCCCACCTGCCTGCTCCTGGCCCATATCCCTCCAAACCTTTCCTATCCATGTACTTATCCAAATGTCTTTTAAACGTTGTAATTGTACCCACATCCATCACTTCCTCAGGAAGTTCATTCCACTCACAAACCACCCTCTATGTAAAAATATTTGCCCCTCATGTCTTTTTTAAATCTCTCTCCTCTCGCCTTAAAAATGTGCCCCCTAGTCTTGAAATGCCCCATCCTAGGAAAAAAACGAGCACCACTAACCCTATCTATACCCCTCATTATTTTATAAACTGCTATCAGGTCACCTCTCAGCCTCCTACACTCCAGCGAGAAAAGTCCCAGCCTATCCAGCCTTTCATTATAACTCAAATCTTCCATAGCCAGCAACATCCTGGTAAATCTCTTCTGAACTGTCTCCTGCTTGATAATATCCTTTCTATATACGCCTCAGAAAGGGCAGTCTTTCACCTTCTATTTGACACGTAACAGAACAAGGAATTAAAGAAGGGAGCAAGGGGAGGTTGGGGGTGAGATTGAGCCCGTCATCCCCATTGCTGGGACAGAATGGAACAACTCAGAGCCTGTTCGGTAGGGCCCGAGCAATAGAGATTGAGGGGCCTTACAATGAACCCGTGCAAACCACGTTTGGACTACCTTCGCCATTGCGTCCATCCCACTCAAAGACATGTTGTCAAAAAAATCCCACATTTTTATAGCAACTTCTATGACATCAGGAAGCCCCAAAGCACTTTAGAACCAGATAAATATTTCTCAAAATGTGGTCACTGGTGGAACACTGATAACTCTTAAACATGGTTTGGATGAGAATATAGGAGGCACGGTTAGCAAGTTTGTGAATGACACCAAAATTGGTGGTGAAGTGGACAGTGAAGAAGGTTATCTAAGAGTACAATGAGATCCTGAACAGCTACGCCAATGTGCTGAGGAGTGGCAGATGGAGTTTAATGCAGACAACTGTGAGCTGTTGCATTTTGGCAAGGTAAACCAGGGCAGGGCTTACACAGTTAATGGTAGGACCCCGGGAATGTTGTCGAACAGGGACACCTAGGGGTTCACATACATAGTTCCTTGAAAGTGGTGTGACAGGCTGGTGAAAGCTGTTTGGCACACTTGTCTTCAATGCTCAGACCATTGAGTACAGGAGTTGAGACACCATGTTGAGTTTGTACAGGACGGTGGTGAGGCCACTTTCGGAGCACTGTGTGCAGTTCTGGTCACCCTGTTACAGGAAGGATATTATTAAATTGGAGAGGGTGCAGAAAAGATTTACAAGGATGCTCCTGAAACAGGAGGGTTTGAGTTACAGGGAGAGGCTGGATAGACTGGGACTTTTTTTCCCTGGAAAGTAGGAAATTGAAACGGTGATCTTATAGAGGTCTATAAAATCATGAGGGGCATGGATAGGGTGAATAGGCAAGGTCTTTTCCCTGGGATGGGGGAGTCCAAAACTGGAGGGCATAGATTTAAGGTGAGAGTGGGAAAGATTTAAAAGGGACCTGAGAAGTAACTTTTCTGCGCAAGTGGGTGATCTGTCTGTGGAGTGAACTTCCAGACGATGTGGAGGATGCAGATACAGTTACAACATTTCAAAGGCATTTGGACAGGTAAACAAATAGGAAAGGTCTGGAGGGATATGGGCCAAAAGCAGGCAAGTGGGACTAGTTTAAGTTGGAAAACCTGGTCAGCATGGACAAGTTGGACTGAAGGGTCTGTTTCCGTGCTGTATGACTATGTTTGGTTGAATCGATTCAGTTTACAACTAGATTAAGGGTCACCACCCCACCCCATCTAGAAGCACATGACATTCAGAAATGTAAAGGTGTGAAAGTTTGTTGATGCCCTGTTAGAGGGACTGGCGTGAAATACAGTTGGACAGCCCAGCTAAGACAGCATTAATGTAACTAATGATTGAAAATCCTTTATCATCCCTTCAGTTGAAAGGTAATCCCACAGATTCAGCAACGTGTCTGAATACTTCAGCACATGACACCTCCCAGACTGTGGGCCTTTTGTTAAAGTATAGTTTGATCACAGGATGTGGGCGTTACTGGTGAGGCTAGTGTTTATTGTCCATGAGGTATTTACACGAGTCCCATGGGAAATAGTGGCATTGTGTTACTGTCCAGGCTCCTCTCAGTGACCTTTTCCTCCCTATCTGCACTAGGAGCAGTTTTTCTAAGAACTCATATGTCAATGTGGTCCAGATATTTTTTTGAATCAACCTGCTGAGAACAATGTTACTGCATGCCTCTGGTGCAGCTGGGATTTGAACTCTGGCCTCCTGTCTCAGAGGCTGGGGCACTACCAACTGCACCACAACAGCCCTCACGTGACCCCGTTATAGGTATTTGCTAATCAACCTGTTCAGAGATGCTAATACACAGCTCTAGAACAGGTAGAACCTGAGCCCAGGCCTCCTGGCTCAGAGGCAGGGACACTACCATGACATTGTCCTGTATGTGGTAATGGTCCAGCATTTGTTGACCATTCCCAGTTTCCCTTGAGAGCAATTGAGAATTAAAACATTGCCATGGGTCTGGAGCTGGTACAGTGATAATGTCACTGGACGATTAATCTAGTGATTACTTTAGTGGATCACTAGTAATCAAGTGACATCAGGACCACAGGTACAAATCCCTCCACGGCAGCTGGCAGCATTTATATTCAGTAAACAAATCTGGAATCGAAAGCGAATCTTGGTCATGGTGACCCTGAAATGATAATTGTTTGTAGCAAAATCCCCATCTGGTTCACCAAATGTCCTTCTGGGAAGGAAATCTGCCATCCTTGCCTGGTCTGGCCTACATGTGACTCCAGACCCACAGCCACATAGTTGATACTTAACTGCCTTTGGAAAATGGCTCTAGGAAGCCGCTCAGTTCAAGGGCAGTTAGGGATGGGCAACAAACTCTGATTGGTGACATCTGCATCTGATCAAAGAATGATTCCCAATGACAAAGCTCTGGTTTCCTCCCACAGTCCACAAAGATACGCAAGTGAGGTGGATTGGCCATGGGAAGTGCAGGGTCACAGGGATAGGGTAGTGGGTCTGGGTGGGACACTCTTTGGAGGGTTGGTGTGGACTCATTGGGCCAAATGGCCTGATTCCACCCTGTAGGGATTCTGTGTAGAAACTACAGCAGCCAATTTTGGGCACCACAACAGCAAGGTGAGAATGAGCAGGGGATCTGTTTCTCATTGACTGAGGGATGCCTCTTTGAGGAAGCGGCCATGGGGTCTTTTACAATTATAAGAGGGTGGATAGGACTCTGGAGGCAGTTTTAAACAAGGAGATAAATCTAGTAATCCCACCCCACCCCCCAACCCTGGATTATTAACTCTTCAGGAACAATGTACAGGGCTACACAAAGAGGCAGAGGAATGGAACTAGGTGCATTACCCAGAGACTGGACACGATGGGTAGAATGGCCTCCTCTGGGCTAGAATCATTCTGTGGTTGAATGTTTCAGGTCTAAGATAGCACCTCAGACGGTGCAGCACTCCCTCAATGGGATGCCAAGGAGTGAGCCTCAGCTTTCTAGCTTCAGAATGGATCTCACTCACTACTCACTGGTTCACAGCTGGGAGTCCTGCCCAGTGAAGTGTAGCTGGGCACAATGGGATCATTGAGAAAAGAAACTCTGAAGAGAGAATTTAGTGCAGTCGAGATGGTGTGGCAGAAACTAATGCAAAGCTGCAGGAAGGTTAGAGAAGGTTATTATCTCTGAGTTAGCAAGGTCTGCAAAGCATTAAGCGAGATCTGTCCAACTTATGACAAAACACGGGATGATGTGGATTTAAATTAATATTTTGGAATGATTGACCACTGGAACAAAGTATTAGAAGGAGAACATTCATCCCCTGAGGCCTGCGCCATCATTCAATCAGACTTAACAAAACTCTATCTTAAAAATGTCAATGCTCACGCAGTAAAGGCAGGGAAATATGAAGAGGGTGATGCAAAATGAATTGGCCCATTTGGGTACAAGACAACTGAGCTTAACCAGGGCTGAACGGCCTTTCCCTGTGAGTTCTGTTCACACAGAATGTGCAGCAATGAAACAGGCCATTCAGCCCATTTGGTCCATACAGCACACAGGCCTCCATACATTAGGCATCATCAACATTCTCCAACCAGATCACTTTAGTGTTTAATTTTATGAAAATGCTAGGAATAATCTTGAAGAGGGCCTGTACTTGTTACTAAGAATGACTTGAACCTGTTCCCTGTCACACTAGATTTCATTCTGGTATCTGAATTGTCAACTATGAACATTAGATGGAATCTTATAGGGACCTGAATGTTGTGGGGTTTAAGATATAAAAATAGACGAGAAAGGCTGAGACTTTTTTCACTGGAGCGTAGAAGGTTGAGGGGTGAAGTTTAATGAAGTTTATAAAATCATGAGGAGCATAGATAAGGTGGATGAGAAGGTCTTTCAAGACTAGGGAGCGTATTTTTAAGGGAAGAGGAAAAAGATTTAAAAAGGACACAAGGGACAAGTTTTTTTTACACAGGGGATGGTTTGCGTGTGGAATGACCTTCCTGAGGAAGTGGTGGATGTGGGTACAAGTACAACGTTTAAAAGACTTTTGGATAAATTCATGAATAAGAAATGTTTGGAGGGATATGGACCAGGAGCAGGCAGGTGGGACTAGTTTAGTTTGGGATTACATGGTCAGCATGGACTAGTTGGACCGAAGGGTTTGTTTCCGTGCTGTGGGCAGAGGTTCCTGGGTGTGTATGTGCATAAAACATTGAGGTTGGAGGGTAGTTTGAGAAAGCTGTTTGTACAGCATACAGTATCCTGGGCTTAATGAGCAGGGGCATAGAGTCCAAAAACAAGGGTGTGATGCTGAACTGGAGTAGAACCCTGAGGTTTTATAATTATCATTGGGAAATTATAATCGACTTCGAGGATCCAAACTTTAGGAAGAATGAGAAGATTTTAGAGAGAGCGCAGAAAAGACTCATGAGAACGTTTCCAGGGATGATGATCTTCAGCTACTCAGAGATTGGAGAAGTCGGGCCTGTATTTCTTGGATGCAGTTGGAAGGAGATTTGATGGAGGTATTCAAAACCATGGAGGGTCTGGTCAGAGTAAATAGGGAGAAACGTTCCTATTGCGAGATAGATTAAGCAGTAGAGGGCACAGTTTGAAGGGAATTGATGAAAGAACCACTGACGACATATGGAAAAAGTTCTGAACACAATAAATGACAAGATCTGGAATGTACTGCCAGACAGTATGGAAAGAGATAGGTTAGCCTGAGGCATTCAAAGAGGATATTATTCTCTGAAAAGGAAGAACATATCGAGTTGTGGGGAGCAGGCAAGCCAATTAATGCACATGAAAGCGCCTTACCCCGACAGTTATATGAACTCAGTGGTGAGGGTGTATTGGTGGATGGCTCATTATGTCCCCAAGGCTCCCTGGGCATTGCAGGATTTCCTTCTTCAATGGCACTTTAGTGCCCCATTGAAGGACTTGGAGTTGGGAAGAGGTGGGGCTGGGGTGCTTGATGAAGGCCAGCTCCCTGTCACCTCACCCACATGTACCTGTGTTCCTCATCGATCTGAGACCTTGGTGCATGTAGTACTGACAACAGCCACACCTTCCTTGAGGCGCTGCTGAGTCCTGCCACCTTCTAACACCTACTGACCCATCTGATTAGCCCAGTTCAGCAGGTTGTCCCTAAAACAGATTAAGTTGCCAGGGTTGGAGGGTCTGAGCTATAGGGAGAGGCTGAATAGGCTGGGGCTATTTTCCCTGGAGCGTCAGAGACTGAGGGGTGACCTTATAGAGGGTTTTAAAATCATGAGGGGCAAGGATAGGGTGAATAGATAAGGTCTTTTTCCCAGAGTGGGGGATCCAAAACTAGAGGGGCATAGGTTTAAGGTGAGAGGGAAAAGATTTAAAAGGGACCTATGGAGCAACTTTTTCACGCAGAGGGTGGTGCGTGTGTGGAATGAGCTGCCAGAGGAAGTGGTGGAAGCTGGTACAATTACAGCATTTAAAAGGGCATCTGGATGGGTACATGAATAGGAAGGGTTTAGAGGGATGTGGGCCAAATGCTGGCAATTGGGACTAGACTAATTTAGGATATCTGGTCAGCACGGATGTGTTAGACCAAAGGGTCTGTTTCCACGCTGTACTCTATCCTTCTACTTCTTTAAACCTCACTGAGACATATTGAATCAGAGAAGGAGGCCATTCAGCCTACTATCCTCATATTGACTCTTTGGTAGACTTATCCAAATCGGTGCACAATCCTGCTGGTTATTCAAAGCCCCACAAACTCTATTCTCTCAAATATTTATCCAACTCCTTTTTGAATATGGCTGTGTTTGTCACCCTTTGGAGAAAGTTAAGTAACGTCCACAATTGGACTATTGTATAGGTGAAGATGTTTCTCCAAAGTTCACTCCTGGGTTTATTAACCTTTTCCCAGCAGTATTTAGTGATTCAGTTCTTCTGGAATCTACAAAGTTACAAGCGTTTGCTGAGCTCCCTGCCTCTTTGTTAGTTGTGGAAGGTGAAATATATTTCAAGTTAAGCACCTTTCTAATTAGGTTTTCTCTAAGTATCTGAGCTGGAGGAGTGTGTGTTGAATGCAAAAGCAGTGCCCCTGAACCTCCTCAGAAATAATATAACATTGCACATTTTGCAAACTAAATTTCTAGATGAAACTCGCATTTGCAATGATCGCAGATTGGTGTTAGAAGGACAAGAGGTGATATAGAGATGGTCCTTGAAACTTCTCTTCGGACTCAATCAAACTGAAACTGCCCCAAATGCAAAACCAATGTAGATAAAGATAGGTCAAGGTAACAGCTCCTGCACCTGCTCGATGTACCTGACATCAGCTGAATGTCACAGCAAGAAGCTGGGCAATTTGACCCCTGCTAAACTGGGTTAAGTGCCTGCTGCAGGGTTACCTGCACTCGGCTGCCATAACAACAGGAGTAGGCCTTTTGGCCTATTGAGGCCGACAGTGCCATCCTGTTAGATCATGCCTGCCCTCAGCTCCAATTGGCCACCCGTGTTCTGTATTTCTCGAGTCCCCTTAACCCATCGCTGTCCAACTTGGGCAATGTAGTTGAGTGGGGACGAGAGTTCCGGACTATCACATCCCTTTGTGTCAGACGGAGGCCCGAATCTCCTCACAAAGGATCTCGTACTCATTTTGAGAGTATTTTTTTAAGATTATATTTTAAGATTATCTCATTCTGGTAAGGCCTCCCTTACCAGAAGTTATAGTTTCTTTTTATCTACCGTACCGAATATTTCCAATATTTTAAACCACTCTAGAAATGAGAAACAGGGCATCATAAACAGTACCGGAAATTAAAATCAAAGTACTAACTGGAAATTGAGCTAATTATATCCATATAAGATAGTAGTAACTGGCACTTCTCTAAGACTGTAAGATGTAAGAAATTAGGCCATTCAGCCCATCAAAGCTGCTCTGCCGTTCTATGAGATGGTGACTGATCTGATCCTCCCCAACTCCACTCTCTGTCTTTTGTCCACAACTCAATTCTTTTACTGATCAAAAATCTGTCTTTCTTAGCCTTGAGTATACTTAACAACCCAGCTTCTACAGCCTTCTGCCATAAGGAATTCCACAGATTCACTGCCTTCGGAGAGAAGACATTCCTCCTCATCTCTATGTCAAACCTCTTACTCTGAGATGATACCATCTGGTCCTAGACTCTCCCACAAGGGGAAACAACCTCTCTGCATTGACCCTGTCAAGTCCACATGTTCATGCATATCCTCCCTCAGATATGTTATTGTAAAGACAAAAGAAAGTATAAAACTTGACCACACCTGGTGTACTGAAGAGTGCAGTTTTGGTCTCCTTACTTGAGAAAGGATGTACTGGCACTGGAGGGGGTGCAGAGGAGGTTCACTAGGTTGATTCCGGAGTTGAGGATGTTGGTTTATGAGGAGAGACTGAGTAGATTGGGATTATATTCATTGGAATTCAGAAGATTGAGGGGGGATCTTATAGAAACATATAAAATTATGAAGGGAATAGATAAGATAGACGTAGAGAGGATGTTCCCACTGGCAGGTGAAG
The DNA here is from genome assembly GCA_024137785.1 of Ginglymostoma cirratum. Taxonomy (NCBI): domain Eukaryota; kingdom Metazoa; phylum Chordata; class Chondrichthyes; order Orectolobiformes; family Ginglymostomatidae; genus Ginglymostoma; species Ginglymostoma cirratum. The sequence goes on from JAHRHZ010000035.1 coordinate 36,664,975, forward strand.
CTAGGACAAGAGGGCATAGCCTCAAGATTAGAGGGAGCAGATTTAGGACTGAATTGAGAAGGAACTTCTTCACCCAGAGGGTTGTTAATCTGTGGAATTCCTTGCCCAGTGAAGTAGTTGACGATACTTCAGTAAACGTTTTTAAAGCTAAGGTAGATTTTTTTTGAACGATAAAGGAATTAAGGGATACTGTGAGAGCGCGGGTAAGTGGATCTGAGTCCACAAAAAGATCAGCCATGATCTTGTTGAATGGCAGAGCAGGCTCGAAGGGCCGGACGGCCTACTCCTGCTCCTAGTTCTTATGTTCCTATGTTCTTGACAGTTAGGTGTCTCTCACCTTGTACTGTGGTCAGTCAGGCAGTCAAATATGTGCACAGGAAGCTCCCACATAACAGCAGCGTGATATTGTGCAGATCATCTGCTTTTGTGATGCTGGTTGGGATAAATATTGGCCAATGCAAACTCCCCTGGTCTTCCTGGAAATCACTCACACCCGTTTGACAGGGAATCCAATTTCGTATCTGAAGCAGCAGTCCCTCTGACAGTGCAGCACCCCCGTCGTACGGGAGCACTAGCCGTGACATTTTGTGGCCCTGGAGTGGGATCTGAATCAAGAACATTTTGACTCCAAGGTGAGAGTGCTGCTGACTGAGCCACAGCTGGCCGTCCAGTCGAGGTTGATTCGCAAAACTACAACCAACCTCCCGTGGCATTGCTCACGGTGCTAGGGGTTAGGGACGGGGGAAGAGGCAGCAGCCTAATTCTGAGACCAATCGTACTCAGCCTCCTCTCTCTAACACCTTGCCAGGACACACGGATATTCCACCGGAGCCCAGAAAAAGTCTGGAGTCTGCAAGGGTTTCCTCAAACTAGGAACAGAGCTCTGGATTGCTCCCAGTGCTGTATTCAATCTCCAGGAGAACCCCAAAGAATTCCAAAAGGAAGCCAGTCCATTTCCGGTAGGGCAGGCTAAACAGAGTTCAATTCCAACATTACCCTCTCATTGACTGCTCTGATCAATCAATTATAAATGATATAGGGGTAAAGCTACGATAGATAGGAAGAAACTTTACCTCTTTGATGGAGGTATGGATGAGCAGGGGCGTAGACTTAAAGCAAGGGGCAGAAGATTTAGAGGGGATATGAGGAAGAACTTTGTCACCCAGAGCATGATGGGAGTCTGGAACTCACTGCCTGTAAGGCTGGTAGAGGCAGAAACCCTCATAACATTTATATAAACGATGAGAATTTAGGAGGCATGGTTAGTAAGTTTGCAGATGACACCAAAATTGGTGGTATAGTGGACAGTGAAGAAGATTATCTAAGATTACAAAGGGATCTTGATCAATTGGATCATTGGGCTGAGGAGTGGGAGATGGAGTTTAATTTGGATAAATGCGAGGTATTACATTTTGGTAAAATGAACAAGGGCAGGACTTATACAGAGATAGTAGGAACTGCAGATGCTGGAGAATCTGAGATAACAAGGTGTAGAGCTGGATGAACACAATAGGCCAAGCAGCATCATAGGAGCAGGAAAGCT
>JAHRHZ010000035.1:36666917-36688622 GCA_024137785.1 Ginglymostoma cirratum
CTGAGTATAGGAGTTGGGACGTCATGTGGAGGTTGTACAGGATGTTGGTGAGACCTCTTTTGTAATATTGTGTACAGTTCTGGTTATCCTGCTATGGGAAGGATATTATTAAATTGGAAAGGGCGCAGAAAAGATTGACCATGATGTTACTGGGATGGAGGGTTTGAGTTATAAGGAGATTCTGGATAAGCTGGGACATTTTTCACTGGAGTGTAGAAGGTTGAGGGGTTAAATTTTAGAGGTTTATAAAATCATGAGGGGCATAGATAAGGTGAATGGCAAATGTCCTTTCCCTAGGGTTGGGGAATTCAAAACTGGGAGGCATATTTTTAAGGTGAGAGGAGAAAGATTTAGAAGGGGCCTGAGGGGCAACTTTTTCCACACAGTGTGTGGTTCGTATGTGGAATGAAATGCCAGAGGAAGGGGTGGATGCAAATTACATTTTATTTATTGTCACATGTACCTAAGTACAGTGAAAAGCTTTGTTTGCGAGCAGTACAGGCAGATCATCGTAAGCAAGGATGTACAGATCATGGGGTGCTTGGACAGAGTGAAGCGTACAGGTTACAACTACACAGGAGGTGGGCAAAACAAAGTCAACATCATTTAAAGTGAGAGAGGTCCAACCATCAGACTCATTACGGCAGGGAAGAAGCTGATCTTGAACCTGCTGGTATGTGTGTTCAAGCTTCTTTATCTTCTACCTGACGGAAGAGGTTGTAGGAGAGCGTTACTGGGTGGGAGGGTTACAACATTTAAAAGACATTTTGGCAGGAACATTAATAGGAAAGAATGAGAAGGATGTGGGCCAGATGCAGGCAAATGGGACTAGTTTAGTTTGGGATAATGTTCGGCATGGACTGGTTGAACCAAAAGGTCTGTTTCTGTGCTGTATGATTCTGTGACGTTGAAGAAGAAGTATTCAGATGTGTACTTGTGATATCAAGACATACAAGGCTATGGGCCAAGTGTTGGGAAATGGGATTGGAATGGTTAGATGGTTGTTATTGACCAGTGTGAACACAATGGGCCGAAGGGCCTGTTTTTGTGCTGTCGATTTCAGTGACTCTATTTCCTGCGATCAAAGTGATGGGTTTTAGAAAATGAGGATGGATTGAGGTCATGACTAATCCTAGGATCCAGGGATTATAAACCACTCGGGAGTTGCTCCCTAAACGGAGAGAGACTGCGTGGCATCATCTGAACCACAAAACCAAAATTAAAGCCTTAAAACATAATCCTGTGCAAATATAGACCTGTCTATACAGTGAACAGGGGAGGATCAAATCCTTGGACTTTCTCTGTTCAGCTATCAACAGTAACATAACCTGACTAAGTGCTCAGGATGAGGATACAACGAAATAAGTCCGATCGCCCCAGCATTGAACAAACAGACCATGTCCTGGGCACACTGCCCACGTCCAGCCCATCACTAAACCCGCACTTTCCCATTCACCCATCGCCCCATGTACTCGCTGCCCTACACTGACCCCAAACCAACAACGCTGCAGTTCAAAATGCTCAAATTCCTCCCGCTCCCTGTCACCTCCTTCAGCCTGATCACCATCCAGGATCTCTCTGTTACAATGCTGACATCGAGCACCCCTCTCTCCTCGATTTTAACCGTGCTGTCACCAGCTGTGCCCACAGCCGTTGAAGCCCTCCCCCAAATCTCCCTCTCTCCCTCCCCTTCCTGCCGTCTTAAAAGCCTACCTCTTTGACTGAGCTCCACCATCCACGGGGACATCCATTAGCATGTCACACTGCTTGGTTTACGCGCCAGTGAACCTATTTTTAGGATGTTTCACTCTGTTAGGGACACTACAGAAATACAGGTAGCTGTTGGGTCATGTCTGAAGTATAAACCATTCATCGTCAGCAAGTTACCATATCATTGCTGGTGGTTAATGGGTGATGAGCACAACACCAACAGAATGTTGATATCTCCTTATCACCCAGGTAACCATGCTACCTTTGACGTCTAGCATCAGTCTCTTTATCGGTTTCCATGGTAAAGTTGCATCAATGAAAAGGGAATGTATGGATGAGCACAGAAACGTTAACAAGGAGTTGGTAATTTGGTCCATCGCGTTCGTACCGGCCGATAGCAAGCAATGCAATGATAAAGGGTAATGTCACCAGATTAGCAATCCAGAACTCCCTGGCTAATGTTTAGGGGATGTTGGTTTGAATCCCAGTGTGGTGGATGGTGACATTTGATAACCAAAAAAGCCGACATCAAAAGCTAGCAGAATGCCAACCACTGTCGCAAAAATGTATCTGGTTCACTAATGCCCTTTCGGGAAGGAAACTGCCATCCTTACCTGGTCTGGGCCTACATGTGACTCCAGACCCACAGCAATGTGGTGGACTCTTACTTGTTGAAGGGTGTAAACCTGAAACGTCAGTCTTCCTGCTCCTCTGAAGCTGCCTGGCCTGCTGTGTTCATCCAGCTCCACGCCTTGTTATCTCAGTCTCCAGCATCTGCAGTTGGTACAGTCTCTGTGTGCTTGACTCTTAGCTGCCCTCTGAGCAATTAGGGATGGGCAATAAATGCTGGCCTGGCTAGTGATGCCCACATCCCGTGACTGAATAAAAACACAGGAGCCTAATCTCAGATTTGAGTTGTGTGTCCCCAGGGCCATTCAGGCACCTCGCTTGCTGCCCACCCCTGGGTCCTGTTTGTGAGGGATCTCAGCCTGTTACTAAGGTGAAACCTCAGAAAAACCTGTGTCTCTACAGCACCTGTTGAGACCTAAGGGTCATCACTTTGCAGCCAATGGAATCCTGTTTTAAAGTGCGGTCACTGTCATAACATGCTGGCCAAATTGTGCACAGCAGGATCCCACCAATGCAGCGCCATGACGGCCCAATCATCTGTTTCTTTTTTAGCAATGCTGATTGGCCCCAGGGCACACAGCCTGCATGGGAACACTAACTGAGAGCTGGGTGTAGCCCTCTCTCTATCCTATAATTTGAAGACGAAAGTATTCTTTATATCAGGTTATAAGGGGATTTTATTTAATACTCTGAGTTCATGATGTGGGACACACTGACTGAAGTGGATTTAATCATAACTTTCAGAAGGGAATTTGACGTGTTCCTGGAAGTTTTGCTAGGCTACATGGGAGAAAGAGCAATTGACAGCTTTCGATACTCTTTAAAAGGGCTGGCACAGTTACGATGGGCTCAATGACCTCTTTTCATGGTGTCAGAGTGTACCTGTGGTTTAAACAATGACAAACACTTTACAGTGAATCCCCAAACAGGACTGGACAGGCCAGACGCGGGAAGAATGTTCCCGATGTTGGGAAAGTCCAGAACAGGGGCTGACAGTCTAAGAATGTAAGGTAAGCCATTCAGGACTGAGATGAGGAAGAAATTTTTCACACAGAGTTGTGAACCTGTGGAATTCTCTCCCACAGAAAACTGTTGGGGCAAGTTCATTAGATATCACGGAATCCGTACAGTGTGGAAACAGGCCCTTCGGCCCGACAAGTCCACACTGACCCTCAGGGCATCCCACCCAGACCCCATCCCTGTTATAACCCCCCTAATCTACACATCCCTGAACACCACAGGCAATTTAGCACAGCCAATCCACCCTAACCTGCACATCTTTGGACTGTGGGAGGAAACTGGAGGAAACCCACACAGACCCAGGGAGAATGTGCAAACTCCACACAGACAGTCGCCCGAGGGTGGAATTGAACCCGGGTCCCTGGTGCTGTGAGGCAGCAGTGCTAACCAAAGAGCCACTGTGCTGCCTTGTTTTCAAAATTCTTGCTTTTATAGGTATTAGCAGCAAGAGCAGGCCATTCGGCCCTTCAAGCCTGTTCCGTCATTCAATAAGATCACAGCAAGGAGGCTGAGGGGGCGACCTGATAGAAGTAGATAAAGTGATCACAGGCATGGGTAGGGTGTACAGTGAGAGTCTCTTTCCCCCGGGTAGAAATGCTGGGGAGACTGGCTGAAGGTGGTGGTGGAGTCGGGGGGAGATGTGAGAGGCAGGATTCTTACACAGAGGGTGGTAACTGCTTGTGCAGCTGTGTTCTGTGTTCGATGGCTGATCCTGATTGTAATCTCAGCTCCACTTCTGTGGAAAGTAATAGACCCAAAAGTGAGCCTTCGGGAACACTAACCGAAGTTACATCCCAACCTGAAAATATACTTCCATTCACTAACATGCTTTGCTCCCAGCACTTTCCCTGCAGTTAGACACAGAGACCACAAGGATTACGAACAGGAGTAGGTCAGTCGGCCCCTCAAGGCTCCTCTGCCATTTAATAGGATTATGGCTGATCCAACACTCTTCATGTCCAATTTCCTGCGTTTTCCCATGACACTTGATTCCCCGACTGATTAGGAATCTATCTATTCCAACCTTAAATACACACGAGGACTCTGCCCCCACAGCTCTCTATGGCAAGGAGTTCCAATGACTCAGCTTTGTGAGAGAAAAAATTCCTCCGCATCTCAGTCTGAAACTGGAGCCCCTTCATAGAGTCCTATTTCTTCATTAGCCTGCTGTGTTGTACCTGTCAAAAACCTTCCAAAGGTTTTGCATTTGCAGCATCCAGCACTTTGATCGACATTCTGTGATTTCATCAAAACATTTATTCCAGTTAGGCAGACACCATAAGTATGTCTATTTACACATCATGGTCTGTCATGTGAGCGTCGAGCCCATGCTGACCCTCCCAGTGCAGTACTGAGGGAGTGTTACACTGCTGTCATTGGTAAGATATGCAGTGAATGGAGTATGCTGGCTGTTGGCGTGCGGGGAATGCAGTTTGTCCACCAGCAGGTTCTCTCTGACAGCCACGAGATAAATCACCAGTTAATCTGGTTAACGATCAGGGATCAATATTGACCAATGCACCAACTCGAACCTCATTGCCCTTTGCAAAACAAAAGAAAAATGGCCTTGCAATTCTTTGCAACTATTTCAGCCGTGGCTCCAAAAGAAATGCCAGTCTTTCTAGAAACCGCACTGGAATTAGAACGATGCTAAAGGATGTTAAAAATAGCTGGGCCCTATCGTAGGCTGCTGTCTCTCAAGTTCAGTTCTTAATATATTAAAAGATGTGCTGTTCTTTACCCTCTCCTGAGCAAATCTGTTTAAATATTGATCAATTCGACACTGCAACAAGTGTCCTGACTATGTACGAGGTAGAGAAAATATCAGGTGTTTCTCTGTGCAGGAGACCTTCTATATATCAAGGTCAGTTGCTGTGACCTCTGAATGGTGCTTGTCTCTGTGTTTGCAGTGAGGCAGTACTGAGGATCGCTGCAGTCCCCTGGCAGCGTCAGGTATCCGCTCTAGTGCCACCTGACTCATCTTACATTTTCCACAGTGTTCTGTGGCCTCAGGAATAGCACTCACCGGGTCAGAAAGCTCTGTGTTGATAAATCCTGCGTTGGAAACTGAGGAGTCTAGACTGCCTCACTGTGCAGCACTGTGGGAGTGCTGTAAAAGCGCAAATGCTGAATCTTGGACAAGATATGAAACCATATCCCTGTCTGCGCTCTGGGCTGGTCGGAATTATTTCACAGGAGAACAGGGGTATTTCTCGCCAGTGTTCAAGCCAATATTTACCCTTCTAAAAACTTCACAAAGATGTATGAACGAAAGAGTATTGTGCGTACTGAAGATAGAAAATTAGAAGAGAAAGTGCAGGAGTAGATTATCTGGTCACGATGGGGTTGCTGTTTGTGGGATCTTGCAGTGTGTAAATTTGGTTATGTTCCAGCAGTTCCAAAAGTAGGCTACAGGCTGTGAGAGGCATGGGACAACAAAACAGCAGAAAATACAAGGCTTTTTTTTGTTGGGGGGGGAACTGTAAGCACCAGGTTTAATGGAGGAGGCAAACTGAGGGATAGTTGGGAATATAATGGAAGTGCCCCACTCTGAGAGTGGAGGATGAATTATCTGCTGGGTTTAGAATAGAATCATAGACCATAGAATCCCCACAGTGTGGAAACAGGCCCTTCAGCCCAACAAGTCCATGCTGACCCTTAGAGCACCCACCCCCCAATGTACAGGTTGCTGAACACAATGGGCAATTTCCCATGGCCAATCCACCCTAACCTGCACATATTTGGACTGTGGGAGGAAACTGGAGCAAACCCATGCAGACATGGGGAGAATGTGCAAACTCCACACAGACAGTTGCCTGAGGGTGGAATTGAACCTGGGTCCCTGGTGCTGGGAGGCAGCAGTGCTAACTGCTGAGCCACTGTGCCGCCCCCTAATTAGGCAGGATGAACAAAGCCAGCACTTTTTTTATCCACATGCAGCTCACATCATTGTCCAAAGTAAAATAAAGTTAAAATTGCCATTGTCCGAGCAGGCCACAGGGCTGCTGTCTCGTTAGGGGACTGGTGGTGGGGAAGAGAAGGAGAGTCCTTCAGGGCAACTTCAGCTGGTGCAGGAATCAAACCCACGCTGTCAGTGTCACTCTGCATCACAAACCAGCCGTCCAGCCAACTGAACGAACCAAGCCCCAGACTGGTGTCTGAAGTGATGCTCACACAACGTACACCAGTTTTGGTTCAATTCAATTCTGCACACGCTGTACAGATAATAACAGTGCGACTCAGTATTCCTGGAACATTGCCTAATGAGGTCAGCTTCTATTCTCACCGAACTGTTATTTGCTGAAATACACAGCACCATCTGGGACTGACAGTATGCACTAGATAGTCAGGCCAGCTCAGCAACACTGAGCAGGAAGGATTTGATCTAATCAGTTTTTTTTACTGGTCTCACAATGACATCTACCAGGAGCCATGACTCCCAGCGATTACTTTGCCAAATCAGAGCAGATCGGAGAATACCGGCTTTCTGTGAAATCTCTGTCCATATTTCAAAGTGACTTTGCAGATTCTCATTACAGCGTATTGCTGTGCTTAAGATATATAGGCCGTGGACTAGAACTATTCATATCATTGGTACCAGAAAGAAACAGGCCATTCATCCCAACACCTCATGCTTGACGTGAGCCTCTTATTACCCTATTTCATCTCCTCCGTCAATGTATCCCATTCCTTTCTCCCACACGCGTTTATCTAGCTTTTTCTCTGTCGGCCGAGTGAGAGGTTTAGGGGATCAATCCCATTACTTTGAATCTAGGTGGGCACTCTGAGGGAGAGCTGCTCTATCGAGTGACACCTTGTCTGTCTCCCCTAAGGAGGACTTTGAGGGTGTTGCAAACACTATGTTGACAAAAAGCAGACTGATGCTCCCTGGTGGTATGCTCATCAATACTTATCCCTCAACCAACATTCCTTCAAAAAAATGTAACTGGGTTTTTCTTAAACTGCAGATCATGGGATCTTGCAGTGCCATGTTTCCTGCATTAGTTTGGTGACTACATTTTCAAACATGCTTCCCTGGTACCCAAGGTCATGAAAGGCATCATATAAATGCGTGTGTTCTTTCTTTCATTGGTGCAACCCGTGCATAGTTAATGCACCATCAAACTTATAGACGAAAGGCCCAATTGTAATAAGTCCTGACATTTACTTAATCTGTCTACCCTTTACTCATCACCAATTTGGTATTCAACTTGCTCCGTAGTCAACAATAACAGTTTATCTAATACAGTGCAGAAAATCCATTCATACTTCAAAGCAAAATCAGATCTCCAACTGATTATTACATTAGTTTTGGGAAAGGTGTTTATTGTCCAGAATAACTTTCAACTCCCTCAACGAGCAACTGAAAAGGGGCCGAAAACAGAAAGGGAACACTCCTGTCCCGGCACCAGCCCCAGTTAGTGGGGAGCTGCCCCATTTGGACGTTACAGAATCCAGCAACATCCGACACCGTGCCCTGCTCACGGTCTTGACCGTGTGAGATTTGCTGAACTGTCACCGAATGATTTAGATCGAGGCACCAGAGAGGGGTGCGTTATTAGCTGAATGGACCTCTCTAACTTCAAACCTAACGTTCTTCTTACTTCTGTGGACCTCCCTGTGCAGCTGTAACCTTGTATATCTCACTCTGTCCGAACACCCGATGATCTATATGTCCCTGCCTGTACCGCACACGAAACAAAACTTTTCACTGTGGTTAGGTACATGTGACAACAATAGATCAAATCAATCCATGTCTCCATACGAACAGCCATAAAGAAATAGAATTTTCCTGTTCTCTCAAGTCAAATCTTTGGCTGTTCAAATCTTTCCCACACTCGCATACCCTTATCCGAAAGTGGTGGTATTTAGAAATGATTTTTTTAATCAGCCTGTTTGGCCATGGACACAAAGCACTTGGCCATCACAGCGTGAGGTGGGACCTGAATCTTCTACCCAGAAAGCTGTCGGCCCACAAAACCCCTGCCATGACATTCAGATAAGTGTCTTTTGCCACCCCAGGACATTCCAAAGTACTCTACAGCCAATGTAACCACTTTAAAGGGTAACTACTGTTAGAATGTAGAGGAACACAGCAGCTAATTTGCTCACAATGTCCCATAAACAGCGATGGTATCCCTCAAGGATCTGTGTTAGTGCCGCGGAGAAAGTCACATATCCAGCTTTGCTGATGGCACAAAGTTAGGCAGCACTGTAGTTAGTGTGGATGTTAATCCATCAATATCCTTTTACACTTTTACGCTAAGTGAATGGGCAACATTGTGGCAGATGGAGTTCAATGTTAGTAAGTGTGAGGTTACCCAGTTTGGACCAAGAAAGGACAGACCAGTGTTCTTTCTAAATAGTATGATGATGAATACAGTGAATGTCCAAGGAGACGGGCTGTTTCCAGGTGTAAGCATCTTTAAAATGTCATGGACAGGCGCAGAAAATAATTAAGAATGCTAGTGGAATGCCAGTCTTTATAGCTAGAGGACTGGAGTATAAGGACAAAGAAGTTATGCTGCAGTGATACAAAACCCTGGAGTAATGAGAGACTATTAGGGCACCACACCTGAGAGAGGACAGATTGGCCATGCAGGGACCACAAGAATGTAGGTTTACAAGAATGATACCTGAACCTCAGGGGTTCAGTTAAGAGGATGGATTAAATAAGTTAGGGCTGTTTCTCTCAATTTACAAGGTTAAGGGGTGACCTGATCAAAGTCTTCAAGATATTAACAGGAAAATACAGGGTACTTAAATTATTTCCAGTGTCTAGTCTGAGGCCATTTAGGAGAGTTGTTTGAAAGCACCATGACACACAGGAGGTAGGAGAGGATTGGAACGCTCTTCGATAGGAGCAGTCGATGCTGAATCAATTGTTGATTTCAAATTTAAGATAGATAAATCATCGTTAAGCAAAGGTACAAAGGGATCTGGGCAAAAGGAGGGACGTGGCATTAGTCCACAGATCAGCCATGATCTCATTCAATGGTATTAGAGGGGCTGAATGGCCTACTCCTTTCCTATGTTTCCTAAATGACCATGTTGTTTATTTTTGAGGAATTACCGTAGGCCCAGGGCAGCACTGGCTTCCTGTGTTACATTGCCATGGAATATTTGCCATCCAACTGAAAAACCCTCTGTATCCTTTTTAAGACCAGGAGATCAGAACAGTACGCTGTATGACAGGGACACTTAAAATGTGTGACACAGTGGGAACTGCAGCTTACTACTATGCTGTAGCCTCCTCACCCATCCCAACCCCCCCCCCTCAACACCAGCTGCTTAAACACCTTGTTCCTCCCCTCAGTTCCCTCCTTTTCACCTACGACAGCACCTGCAGGGGAAGGTAATATCTGCCCCCAGCCTATCAGTGCCACTATGACCCAGTAAACCCAGCGAAGGGCCACTTCCATGTTGTTTGCCCCCTTCCCAACTCTCTTTAACATTTCCCACAGAATGTTACAGCAGCGAATGGGGCTATTTGACTCACTGGGCTTGGCAATGGCTGTTTCAAACAGTAATCCAGTTAGCTTCATTCTCCTCCCACATTTCCACAAACTGTTTTTGCTATCAATATTTTGGCGTATTCCATTTCGAAAGCCACTACGAAATCAGTTTCAGTTCCTTCCCAGGAAGTATATTACAAATCTTCTCTGTGCATTGTGTAAAAACCTCCGAACATTACTTAGTCCTAGTGATATTAAGAACTGCCGATGCTGGAGTCTGAGATAACACAGTGTGGAGCTGGATGAACACTGCAGGCCAGGCAGCATCAGAGGAGCAGGAAAGCTGACGTTTCAGGTCGGGACCCTTCTTCAGCAAAGGAGGGGGGCTCCTCTTCCCCTTTCAGAGTCCCCTTCCCCTCCCCCATTTCTGAAGAAAGGTCCTGACCCAAAACGTCAGCTTTCCTGCTGCCTGGCCTGCTGTGTTCCTCCAGCTCTACACTGTGTTGTCTTGTTACTTAGTCCTAGCTGTTTCTGCCAATGGATTTAAATTTGAATATTGCCCTTTCAGCTATTGGAAACAGTTTCTTTGCATGTCTCATGATTCTATCAAACCTTATTCAATCAATCTCTGAGGACAGGAACCAGCATCTATGCCCTGCTCACATGACTGTCAAACAGCACGGAAACAGACCCTTTGGTCTAACCAGTCCATGCTGACCATAATCCCAAACTAAACTAGTCCCACCTGCCTGCTCCTGGCCCATATCCCTCCAAACCTTTCCTACTCATGTACTTATCCAAATGTCTTTTAAATGTTGTAATTATGCCCACATCCACCACTTCTTCTGGAATGTTCAGTCCACACGCTGTGTAAAAAATTTGCCCCTCATATCTAGTTAAAATCTCCCTCCTCTCACTTCCCTTCCTTTTCCCAGCAAACATTCCAGACTGTCCCACCAGTACTTTTTTTTTGCAGAACCCTTGTTCATCCTCAGGAGCTGTCCTGTATAACCAGCAGACATGACTTCCAACATCCTTCAGGGTGAACATTGTAGGCTCCATTTATGGTCCTTGAAGCAGGGGTGGCTCAGTTGTGCCTGAGGCAAGTCAACTGTGCCCTGAGTTCAAGGCAGAGGGACACAGATTCCTGTTGAACCCAGTTTTATTCTAACAATACAAGTGGGCAAGGACCTGGGGATTAGAATAGTGGGGATTAGAACAGTGATCTCTTAGAATATAGAACATAGAACAGTACGGCACAGTACAGGCCCTTCGGCCACGATGTTGTGCCGAACTTTTACCCTAAACCTATGGTCTATCTAACCTCCACCCGTACCTTATACTATCATCCATAGGCCTATCTAATAGCTGCTTAAATGTCCCTAATGAGGCCGACTCCACTACCCTCTCCGGCAATGCATTCCCCGCCCCGACCACACTCTGAGTAAAGAACCTACCTCTGATGTCTCCCCTATATCTACCTCCACTCACTTTAAAACTATGCCCCCTTGTAATAGCTACCTCCACCCTTGGAAAATGTCTCTGGCTGTCCACTCTATCTATACCTCTTGGCTCATATGGGCTGCTGGCCCTTCTTTCTATGCTGTGGCCCTCCCTCTGTCTTTGTTAGTATTTGTCAACAGAGAGTCTCGAGTCAAATAGAGTTAAGACTTTGCACATGATCTAACTTCTTCAAATTCTGTTTCTTTCGAAAGGTCCAGTTGGGAGCTGCCTGATCTCAGAGATGGAAATATTTCAGCAATAAGTGACTCTGATGGAGTTAACTACCCCTGGTATGGAAACACCACAGAAACTCACACTATTGTGGGGCCTACCAAAAGGGAAGTGCGTTTCACAGTCAGCATGAATGATAACTTCTACCCCAGCGTCACCTGGGCTGTCCCGGTCAGCAGGTCTAACACCGCCCAGCTCACCAGTATCATGAGGGACCAAAGCTTTACTACATGGTTAGTGGCCTCCAACACAGGCACAGGTGAAGTCATTGTGCTGCAGACCATCAAGTGGAGGATGAAGCTTCACATCGCTGTGGATCCCAGCAAAGCGCTGGGGCAGCGGGCCGTGCTGCTGGAGCCCATCGAGCAGGAGACCCCCTTGATCCTCAGCAAGAATGAGCCCATTGTCCCCAATGCCCTGAAGAAACCTAACGCCAATGATGCCCAGGTCTTGATGTGGCGGCCCAGTGTGGGTCAGCCTGAAGTGGTCATTCCCCCAAAAATCTGACGGGCACTAGCGAGCGTGTCGACTTGCACAGGGGAGGGGGTGTTGGTAACAGAGGTCCCCAAAGCGACACGCCTTCATGAACCACGCGTGAAAAATACAACCGTTCTACCTTGAACTGGAAATGGTTGTCGGAGTGTGCAGAGACCATCACTGTGCTGCAATCCGATTGATTAATTCAGCTACAGCAAAAGGCCATAGCACTGTGGGATCATCTCATCATAAAGACTCTTCCTTCGTCCTCGGCTCTCTCTGTCAAAGCGTTGCACAACTCCATAAAACTTTTATTGAATCCTGTCCAAAACTGGAACTGCACTTGAACATGAACTTTCGCGATTTTGTTTGTTTTTGTAAAAGACAAACCTCTTCTCGCCATGCTGCCTTAAGTTAGCAAAAGCATCTCATTGCAAATGTTTGCCTTAAGAGAAAAATGGGTCAAAGTATTTCATTGTGAGCATAGGCTGAATGCTGTCTCTTTAATAAGCTGCAATATATGACTGCAAACCACCAGCCTGTTTCATTTCCAGAATGTTTCCCACTTACAACCCGGAATTGTTTTAGTGTAAATGGTGAGGTCCCACTAAACAGGTTCGGATGGGGAATCTAGTCAATATCATCATTGCTTAAAAATCTTAATGAAAGGTGACCATAGCAACATAGAAAATAGGAGCAGGAGTAGGCCATTCGGCCCCTTCCATTCAACATGACCATGTCCAGGAGTTTCAAATAAATGGTCAATTTGATCAAACCAAGATTCACCTCACACACACACAAAATTCACCTCAGTTGTCCAAAATCAGTGTCACTAATGTCTGGAGGATTAGTGGGGTTTTTTTTTGAATAGTATATTTTCCACTTACACAAACCTGTTGCCGTTTCAAAGGTCTGTGTCACAGCTGCTAGCCCCCAGTTAAGAGTTCAACCCCATAGATCTAGAGAATGAAGGGGTGACTTGGAAGGCCACACTTGTCTATACATCCTAGAACAGATGGGCAGAATGTCATCCCTTCTACACAGTCGTCACAGAGAACTGTGCCGGTGTTTGTTTGTATCCACACGTGTACGGGGCTGGATTGGATTTTTACTGTCCGCATCTCAACCATCGAACTGGCATCATTCATAACCGAGAGCAAGCCCATTCAGCTCATGTGCACCCCAGGAGTCTCCCCGTTCTCACACCATCAGCATATCCATCTATTCCTCATGCACTTGTCCAGTTTCCCCATAAATACATCCACACTGATTCAGTGTAATGATGCCCCTGTGGTGGCAGGTTCCACACTCTGGTGTTTTTCTTCTGAATTCCTGATCAGGTAGTAACTGTCAGGGGATGTGGAGACATCTCCAGTTTTCCCTGCACTATTGAACGCCTCGTCAATTTTAAAGACCTCCATCAAGTCACCCGTCTGACACTGCACTGACAGGAGAGTCTTTTCTGAGGGATTTATAGCCCTTGTGTGCCACAGGTAATGTGACCTGATCAAAAACAATTCTGGGGCATCAAGCGGCAACTAGTCAGTCACAGGTAAGATACTCAGCACATTTTGTTTTTGGCTCTCGTGTGTGAGATTGTGTAGCTCATGATGCAATGCATCAAGACTCATGTATCTGCGCTGCTCCCCTCATTGTGCACCACCAACACGACCAGTGTTAAGGGTTAATCAAGTCGATAATGTTATTTATAGAATCTCGTGGCTGCGAAGTTTTTGCAAACGATTTAGGGCTTGGAGTGAGGGGCATGTTGCCAATATTGTGATCATTGCAACACTCACGCCTGAATCTAGGATGGGATCCGTTTTCATCTGAAGCTGTGAAAACCTGCGAAAAAAAAATACACAAAGAAAAATGCTCTTTGAAAGAGACAATTAAAAACAAAAAGTGGAAAAACAGAAGTCTCTGGGCTCTCACTAACTGTCCCCAATATTTCTGCAATGCACGTTTGAGATGGGTTGGAGGCGAAAATGCAGCAATGATCTGAGTCCAACAACATAGCAGCATTGCTGCCCAGCCTCGTGATCCAGCAGATACTACAGTGGACACGAGTTCAAATCCCTACTGCAAATTTTCTGAAGGGTCTAGGCCCGAAATGTCAGCCTTCCTGCTCCTCTGATGCTGCTTGGCCTGCTGTGTTCATCCAGCTCCACACCTTGTTAATCTCTTATTGCAAATTGCAAGCTGTTCTCCATCGCTGTAAAAATCCCACCTGGTTCATTAGAATCCCTACAGTGTGAAGCAGGCTATTCAGCCCATTGAGTCCACACTGACCCCCCCCCCCAAAAAATATCCCACCCAATCTCCATAACCCCACCTTTCCCGTGGCTCACCCATCTGATCGGCACATCTTTGTGACCATGGGAGGGAACTCCACGCAGACACGGGGAGAATGTGCAAACTCCACACAGACTGTGGCCTGAGGGTTGGATCGAACTCGGGTCCCTGGCGCAGTGAGGCAGCAGTGTCCTCCCTTCAGGGAACCAAATCTGCTGAATAAAAGCCAAAAGAACTGCGGATGCTGTGAATCAGGAACAAAAACAGAAGTTGCTGGAAAAGCTCAGGGTAATCAGGGTTATCTAAGAAAGGGTCACCAGACCCGAAACGTTAACTCTGATTTTTCTTCACAGATGCTGCCAGACCAGCTGAGCTTTACCAACAACTTTTGCTTTTGAATCAAATCTGCCATCCTTACTTGGTCAAGTCTACATGTGACTCCAGACCCACAGTGATGGGACTGACCCTAGCAAGGGGGATAGGCAACAACAAATGGGCCTGCCAATAACAACAACCATGGCACCCTCCCATGTGTGTCTCTGTAGCGTAGTTGAACTTAAAGTGGTAAGGTCCTAGAGATTAGATTAGCAGAAGCTGGGTTATATTCAGGAACCTCCCGGAAGTGGGAAGGATAAGAAATGATAGAGGTTTACCAAATAAATTCCAACAGGTGTGGGTTTTCATGGTGGATAGTCAAAAGAGCAGAGTCAGGGGGATGCAGAGATCTCAAAGAGAGATGACTGGTTTCAGGAGGTGACTCAGAAAGAACAGTGAGGTCACACAAAGTCATTTGAAAAGGAGGACGAGAATTTTAAAGCTGGTAGGGTCAGTGAGGGATGAGTGAATGGGGCTATTTAGGCGATGGGTTAAGAGGATGAGCCAGGGGGCAAGGAACACATAGGCAGGAGGGTCTACAAATAGATGAATCAGGAGGAGGAGAAAGCCACTAGATCTCTTGGGCCTGCTCCACTCCGCAACAAGTTGATGGTGGATCTGATTGTGACCCCCAACAAGACAGCTACCCGATAACCTCTCCTCCTTGTCAGTCCAAACCCATATTTGCCTTCAAAATATTCCACGGCCCTGCCTCAGCTGTACTCTGGGGAAGGGAACACCACAGAGGCACAACACCCCAGAGGGAATTTTAAAAAACCCCAAAGAACTGCGGATGCTGGAAATTAGAAATAAAAACAGAAATCGCTGGAGAAACTCAGCAGGTCCGTTGACCCTCGATCACAGATGTTACACCGACTGGCCTGTGAATTCTGGGTCCAATGTCCCCCCATGACAGATGTTACACCGACCGGCCTGTGAATTCTGGGTCTGATGACCCCCGATCACAGATGTTACACCGACTGGCCTGTGAATTCTGGGCACGATGGCCCCCCGATCACAGATGCTACACCGACTGGCCTGTGAATTCTGGGCACGATGGCCCCCCCCAATCACAAATGTTCCCCCAACCGGCCTATGAATTCTGGGTACCTTCTTTGCCTCCTTTTTACAAACAACCATATAGCACCAAGTTTAAGCAGCTCCCCTGTATCTGGAGAGGATCAGAATGTTGTGGAAGGTACCTTTCCAGTTGCCACCCTCATTTCTCTCAAATGCCCCTCTGAGGGTTACTGTTACTTGATCCATTTAATTTAACCTCAGCTGGAAGCTAAGCTGAATGACAGCCAGGAAGCATTGCATAATATTAGCTTCCGTACCGCAATAATTCAAAATACAATTAAGGTACTTCAGAAAACCCGAAAAAACTTTGCAGTTTCCCCGAAACATTTTCTGATACATACTGCTGAAAAGCCCGTTTGCATTTTGTTTTTGAACAGAAACCAATGGGCAATGCTGTCTTCATGTCATGACTCAATAAAAATAACTGCAGTGCTGACCCCAAGTTATGCTTTAATTAGAACAGGAGTGGGGGCTACCAAGCAAGGTGTGATGTGACAGAACAATCTCTATCAATAGAACCCCTAGTGTGGAAACAGGCCCTTCAGCCCAACAAGTCCACACCAACCCTTGGAGCATCCCACCCAGACCCATCCCCCTATAACCCACACACCATGGGACAATTTAGCACAGCCAATCCACCTAACCTGCACATCTTTGGACTGTGGGATGAAACCAGAGCACCTGGAGGAAACCCACACTGACACGGGGAGAAGGTGCAAACTGCACACAGACAGTCACCCAAGGGTGGAATCGAACCCAGGTCCCTGGTGCTGTGAGGCAGCAGCACTAACCACTG
Source organism: Ginglymostoma cirratum (assembly GCA_024137785.1). NCBI lineage: Eukaryota > Metazoa > Chordata > Chondrichthyes > Orectolobiformes > Ginglymostomatidae > Ginglymostoma > Ginglymostoma cirratum. The sequence goes on from JAHRHZ010000035.1 coordinate 36,683,490, forward strand.
AGCCACCGTGCCATCAGGGGAGCAGCTAATTGATTTATGTCATCACAATCATGGCAGCCGTGCTGTTCTCAGTGAGATTCAGGTTCCATGCCAGAGTTCCCAACTCGGACAGCAATGCTGAGGGCGTGCCACACAATCAGAGGTGCTGACCTCCAGGGCGAGACATTGAGCTGAGGCTGTCTGCTCTTCAAGTGAACACACAGCAAAAAAGAAACCACATGAAGCAGAGCAGGGGAGCTTTCCACGGGGTCCTGGTGCCAATATTTATCAAGCAATGTCATCAGAACAGACTGTCAAGCCATTTATCTCTCTGCTGTCAGTGGGATCTTGCTACACCATAACCATCATGGCTGCTCTGATAATCTTCAACTCTACTTTCCTGCCTTTTCCCCACAACCCTTGGTCCCCCTTCCTGATTAAAAAATTATCTTAGCCCAGCCTCGACAGCCCTCTGCAGTAAAGAACTCCCTTTGTTTCAAAGCAATAAATTCCTTCACATCTTTGCCTTAGATGGGTGATGCCTGACTCAGATGTTAGTCTCTGATCCTAGATTCTGCCACGAGGGGAACAATCTCTCCGCATTTACCCTGTCGAGTTCCCTAACAACCTTCTACGTTTCAATACAGTCGCCTCTCATTCTTCTGAACTCCAACAAGTATTGGCCCAATTTATTCAGAAAATAGTCAAGAAAGTAAATGGAATGCCGGTCTCAACAGCGAGGGGACTGGAGTACAAGGACACAGAAATTATACTGCAGTTATACAGAAATCTAACTGGCTCCCAGTTGGAGTACTGTGAACAGATCTGGGCAGCACACCTCTACCTTGGAGGCAGTAGACTATAGGTTTTAACGAGATTGATACCCGGACTTCAGGGGCTAAATTAAGGGGAGAGCTTAAACATATTGGGGATAGTAGGAACTGCCGATGCTGGAGTCGGAGATAACACAGTGTGGAGCTGGAGGAACACAGCAGGCCAGACAGCATCAGAGGAGCAGAAAAGCAGACATTTCAGGTCGGGGCCCTTCTTCAGACCCTTCTTTTCTGAATAAGGGTCTCGACCCGAAAAATCAGCTTTCTTGCTCCTCTGATGCTGCCTGGCCTGCTGTGTTCCTCCAGCTCCACACTGTGTTATCTTAAACAAATTGGGCCGGTTCTCTATGGAATTTAGAAGGATCAAGGCTGATCCAATCAAGTCTTCTAGATATTAACAGGAAAAGGCAGGGTAGATAAAGATCAACTGCTCCCACTGGTTAGGAATTCTAGAACCAGGGCCACAGTCTGAGAATGAGGGCCAGACTGTTCGGGAGGGTGTTGCATGTTTGGAACTCTCTGCCACACCTTCTCCACCCAACTTTCCATCCTTTGACAACCTTCCTCACTGTCCACAACTCCACCACTTTTCATGTCATCTGCAAACTTACTAATCACACCACCACCATTTTCATCCAAATAATTCACATATATGATAAGCAACAGAGGTTCCAGCACTGATCCTTGTAGAACACCACTGGTCACAGGCTTCCAGTAAGAACATCACCCCTCCACAACTACCCTCTGACTTCTATGACTCAGTAAATGTTGCATCCAATTTAGCAACTCCCATGGATCCCATCTGACAACTTTCTGGACCAGCCTACCATGAGGGACCTTGTCAACTGCTTTAATAAAGTTCACGAGGACACCACCCACTGCCCTACCCTCATCGATCATCTTCGTCACTCCCTCAAAAAACTCAAACCATATTTGTGAGGCTGTTTTAACCTAAGAGCAGGGGTGGGCTACACACCAGCCTTGATCTCAGTGAATCTTGATCTCAGGCTTGAGGGGCTGAATGGCCTATCCTGCTCCTATGTTAAGCCATGATGTGGAGGTATTGGTGTTGGACTGGGGTGGACTAGGTCAGAAGTCACACGACACCAGGTTATAGTCCAACAGGTTTATTTAAAATCACAGGCTTTTCGATACGAAGTGGTTCATCAAGTGTGACTCCTCGCTATGTTAAGGTCTCCATACCTGGTATCAGCCGAGTGAACCTTCTCTGGACTGTGTCCAATGTCAGCATATCTTTCTTTAGATAAGGGGGTCAAAACAGTTCACAATTGCAGCTATGGTCTGACTGGTGCCTTGTAGAGTTTTAACGAGACTACCCTATTGTTATCAACAACAAAAACAGAAGTTGCTGGAAAAGCTCAGCAGGTCGGGCAGCATCTGTGAAGGAGAAAACAGAGTTAACGTTTCAGGTCTGGTGACCCTTCCCTCAGAAGCGAAACGTTAACTCTGTTTTCTCCTTCACAGATGCTGCCAGACCTGCTGAGCTTTTCCAGCAACTTCTGTTTTTGTTCCTGATTTACAGCGTCCGCAGTTCTTTCGGTTTTTACAACATTGTTATACTGCATTCCCTTTGAAATAAAGGCTGACGTTCCATTTGCTCTGCTCAAGCTGGCTGTCGGGTTTGCCATATTACAGCAGCGAAAACCTCATTAGCTGAAAGGTGCTTTGAAAGGCTCTGATACAATGAAGTCACCAGGGCATGAAGGAATACAAGTTTTTCATCCTTTATCAAAACCTTCCCAACAACACGTATCCAAAGATGTGCTTTCTCCTGTTACACCAGCACTTTTTATTTAAGATCTAAATAAAGTGCTCCATTTTTGAGTGGAGAAGGTGGGTACGCACCCCTCACCAACTCTTTTCCTTCCATGTCACCCGCGACCCCACTACCTGGTGATGGGACACTTCCCTATTGAACTGGTCCCAAGCACAGATACAACAATGAGATTAACACAGTGTGGAGCTGGAGGAACCAGGGGCCAGGCCAACATCAGAGGAGCAGGAAAGTTGACGTTTCAGGTTGGGAACCCTTCTCCAGAAAAAAACGTCAGCTTTCCTGCTCCTCTGATGCTGCCTGGTCTCCAGCTCCACACTGTGTTGGCTCTGACTCCAGCATCTGCAGTTCTTACTATCCCAGGTACAACAATGATACCAGAATCCGTGAGCTCCACCCCAATGACAGAGCTCACCTAACCCCTTGTCCCACTATCGCGTGCGGCTGCCTGCCAAAGGTTTAGATTCTCTTCAACAGCGAGAGTCAATTCAACAAGATGCACATACACGGTAAAATAAAAGAACTGCGGACACTGGAGACCTGAAAACAGAAGTTGCTGGAGAAATTCAGCCGGTCCGGCAGCACCTGTGAGGGAGAGAAAGCAGAGTTAACCTTTTGAGTCCATGACATTTTCTCCAGAAGGTTCAGTTCTTTTGAAGAGTCACTTGTCCCGAAATGCTGCCTCTGCTCTCTCTCCGCAGATGCTGCCGGACCGGCTGAGTTTCTCCAACAATTTGTGCTCTTGCATTTGTATAGCGCCTTTAGAGCGGGACAATATGCCCGTCTGACAAAATAAAAAGGTGCCAAACTGAAAAAAAAAAGACATCAGGAGGAGTAAGCAAACATTTGGCCAGAGACACGCAGTCAGTTCTGCTATAGCTGCGTTCCTGTGCAACATTGCGTTGTAGAAAATCGTCCAATAGAAATAACGGGGGCCTATGGGAAAAGTGGGGTTAGGGGACAGACCACCAAAACAAAAACCACTCAACAGCCTAACACAAAGGATAGCACAATTTGCAGAAATGTTTAATTCATATCTAATAATGAAATAAAAGCAAATTTAACACTTGAGCTTGAAAAGATGTCAAGATGACTTGATGGGGGAGGAGGCTGTATGGTACTTCTCACAGGAAGAACTTCACAACGAAGTCTGTGAAATGACGTTGGCGCAGAGACTCTTTCAGAGCTAGTGTTGTACGCATTCACGGCAAATCCCGCTAAACGATCATGTGATGTCAAACTGTACTCATCTGCAGACCAATGGAATCACGTTATAGCCAACACAAGTTCGCATTTTGGAAATAGCGTTCCTCTATTTGTCAATCGCGTTACTGCCAATTCATGTTGCTGGAACACGTGTTGTAGAAGAACTGCCTGTAGGACTCGACGAGCAGTGAAGGAAGCTCAGCTGCCCCTAACACTGGGGTAAAAAGGCACGGGGCTTACTTGAGGCCAAAGGAATGGACTTTAGGTTGAGAGGTGAAGTTGTTGGAGTGGCTCCAGGCCTAGGGTGAAGTGAGGATACAAAGGGATTCAAATATAAAGATATAAGTCTAACCAGAGGAATGTTGGCAGCAGTGTGTGCTGTCATCATGCTGAACTAGATCGGGAACAAAAGATTCATTTCACCCAACATCTCTCGAGTTGTTAGAGAAGCTTGTGGTGTCCCCAGGTCCACGCTCTGGAAGCACGATCTCAGACAAGAGGCCAGGGCACGGCCGAAGTTCTTCTCTTGGTTGTGGAGCAGCATGCTAGAAGAACGACACTGTAGCTGCACAGGGGCCCTCTTCAGAGAGGAAGCACAGTGATTTACGGACAAGATGTGTGCACCGAGCCCCCGAGGCCATTCTCCAGACCATCACCTTCCCTCACTGAGAGGAACAAGCACCATCCCGTACCAGCTCCCCCTCAAATCACACACCACCCTTATTCGGAGATGTGGAAACTTCTACAACAGGGACAGGAGCAGGCCATTTGGCCCTTCAAGCCTGCTCCGCCTTTCAGTATGGTCATGGCTGATCATCCAACTCTGTCCTCAGTTCCTGCTTTCTCCCCAACACCCTCTGATTCCTTTAGCCTTAAGAAATACAAATTAAATCCTTCTCGAAAATGTTTAACGTTTTGGCCTCAACTGCTTTCTACGGTAGAGAATTCCTCAGGCTCCCTGCTCTCTGGGTCAAGATATTTCTCCTCATCTCAATCCTAAATGACCTCCCCTGTATCCTTAAACTGTGACCTGTGGTTCTGGAATCCTCAGTCATTGGGAACATCCTTCCAGCGTTTACCCTGTGCTGAAGATATTAACTTAGTCACACTCTGGAACTTTAGACTTTGAGGTAAAGAGGCTTTATTCATGATATCACGGGGAGCCAATGCTGACACAAGGTCAGGTCTGTAGTCTCTGATGAGTACGAAAACAAGGCAGTACCTATATGAGATAACAAGGTGTGGGGCTGGATGAACACAGCAGGTCAAGCAGCATCATAGGAGCAGGAAAGCTTGACGTTTCAGGCCTAGACCCTTCCC
>JAHRHZ010000035.1:36689022-36717944 GCA_024137785.1 Ginglymostoma cirratum
GTGCCTTAAGCTTTAGGTCAACATTGAATCAGCAATTCTGAGCTTTCTACAGATAAGCAACAATTTGTCGCATATCTCTTACTTGACCTATTTTCCCATCATTCCAACCTCTAATTCTAAGCTTTAGCTACTTTCTACATCTAATTGGTCTTGACACTTTAATTTTTCTTCCACACCCTGCCTAGTCCTGTTAGAATTCTGTAGGTTTCGATGAGATCCCCCCCTCATTCTTCTAAACTCCAGGATCTCTATGATTACAGTCCTAACTGATCCAGATGCTCCTCGTATATCAGTCCTGCCAACCCAGGAATCAGTCTGGTAAACCTTTGCTGCACTCCCTACATCACCAGGACATCCATCCTCAGGTAAAGAGACCTAACCTGCACACAATATTCCAAGTGCGGTCTCACCAAGGTCCTGTATAATTGCAGCGAGCAATATATCAATGTTCAGGAACAAAAACAGAAGTTGCTGGAAAAGCTCTGCATATCTAGCAGCATCTGTGAAAGAGAAATCAGAGTTAACATTGTGTGTCTGGTGACCCTTCCTCAGAACATGAGCCTGACAGAAAAATGATGACAGGATGACAACATATTTATTTCCCTGATTCAGAGATGGAAGAAGAAGGTCAACCCACTCTGGTTTCCATTCTTTCACAGTATGTTGGCATTTCTCTTCACAGATGCTGCCAGACCTGCCGAGCTTTTCCAGCAACTTCTGTTTTTGTTCCTGAGTTACAGCGTCCGCAGTTCTTTCTGTTTTTAATATATCAGGGTTCCTTCACCGTCGTGACAACACAGTGTATTTTATAGAACAGCTTTAATGCAGGAAAACGTCCTCCAGGAGCTTCACAGGAGAACCAAACACTCCTGGAAAACCCTGACCAACAGCATTGTGGAAGATCTTTTGGACTGAAATAGCTCTAGAACGTGCGGGGTAATTAAGGCCTTTCCAGTGACTCCAACATCCCAAGACAGGGTAACAAAACTTCTGAACCCAACTTTCTAGCCCAAGAGCAAGGGCTGATCCTTCTGCTACAGTGACTCCTCAGATGATGCGTTCCCCTGTTTCGGGGGAAGTATCTGAGTGAGTACAGAACTGAAAGGGGAAGGATTAACATCTGGTCTGTACCAACTAGTCCATAAATGAAAATACTCACTCAGTGTTACAGCCTCTTTGACAGAGGACTTTGTGGGGGTTGTCAATGCACCTGGAATGTCCCTGCATTTACAATGAATCCCGACAACACATCCAGCCCCAGCAGAGTTGCAGACAGAAAAATGATGACAGGATGACAACATATTTATTTCTCTGATTCAGAGATGGAAGAAGAAGGTCAACCCACTCTGGTTTCCATTCTTTCACAGTATGTTGGCATTTACTGCCCATGGTACACAACATTTATCGCCCATCCCTAAGTGTCCCTGAGAGGATGGACGGTTAATGACCCAACTGAGTAACAATGAGCTGTGGGAAGGGGAGGTACCATTAGAAAACCAATGGCAATGGTTGGGGGGGGGGCCTGAAGGCCATAACTGGAGAGAGAGAAGGCACAGGGTGAAAGCCCTGGGAAGGATCCAATCCAAGATGGCAGCCTCAGTGCAGTGTGCAGCAGAGACCGTTACTGTGCGGTGACAGCGGGTAAGTGAGGGTGGGAGCACTAGTGGCAGGAGCACGACAGGGTGGGAATAACCGAGGATAGGGGAGTACTTGAGGGAAGTGCACAGGGAGAAACATAACTGGGATCACCTCAGTGCTACAACACTCACTCAGCTGCGCTGACAGATTCCTTTTGTGAAGCTCAAGAGCCAGGAAACCATACTCTATTTTTATTTATGACGTTGTAATCGCTATCAAATCATTTTAAACATTCGGTACATTTTCTGGCCACTGTCAAGGGGTAGACGGTGTCAGCGACAGGGACAACAACCACATTTCACTGTGATATTGACAATAACAGTGTGAAAGCTAGAAATTCACCCCACTGGGCAGAAGGTGTATTGGAGGTCAGGGTCATTGCCTCCCGCCTTGTCACACATGCGCTCTCGCTCCCTCTCTCTCTCTCATATACACACACACACACACACACACACACAGAGACAGATCCAGAGAGGAATCAAACTTGTCCCTAACTCAATGGCTACTTCTTGAGTGCTAATTAACACTGAGTTGGAATACCTGCAAGGATTTACCTTGAGTAAGTCACCCACCGTGGGGAGCTCCATTTAATGTCTGAACATGTTGTATGTCTTTTCTGAGTGAGGCTGAGAAATGAGAGCCACTTTATGAACCGTTTTCCACTGTTGCCCACCATTAGGAGTTTGAGTCTCCCAATGGGACAGTCGGTAGAAACGGAAGGCTGTCTGGGATCAATCCCACGTTGCAGATCGAAAGGAGAGCAGGCAAAGTGGTTGCCTCTCCCCATCACTAAATTCATCGCATCCATCATTAACACACACTAAGATCAAAACCGAAAATGAACCAGAGACTGGGGAAGGTGTACAAGTGAATCAGCATCCCAATATCCCTCAACCGTGACAATTAACAGATGATATCAATGCCGTCCACAGGTGCATGCTCTGTACAAATGGGTTGTTGCAATTCCCCACAATATCTATAACACAAAATACAAGCAAAGCAGCCGTAAAACACTTTGGGACACTGTGAAATTCAACACAAATTCAATTCCTTCCTTCAGGGTACATTCACTGAGAGAAATGTGAGGTTTTTATTAAGGGTTACTGTAACTAGTGGTGATACCATGAAAATCAAATGGTTTCAGATTTGTCTACAATCACTGAATCTCAGAATCACATCAGAATCCTATTATTCACTCCCAGGTACCCATTATATTTAAGCTATCGCAGTGATATTCAGCAGTTAATGAGTTGGTTCAAGATTATTTTCTGTTATTTTAAGGCAGGTGCTAAGGGATTAAATTTAAATGGGTTAATGGATGAGAAACCAGGACCATTTCAATCAGAACACAGCGAGGAGATTTAAGGCAGGTCGTGTAGGATTTTAATGGTTGAATCAGAAAATGCTATTTCAAAAAGTATTTGCAGCACTTTTAACAAAGCAAAACATCACAAGGTGCCTCCCAGAAATCTTATCGAACAAAATTTGATACCAAGCTACATGAGGACCTATTAGGATAAATGCCCAAAAGGTTAATCAGAGGTCAGCATAGACGAGAAGGGTCTGTATCCGTGTTGTACATCTCTATGAGTCTATGAGGTAGTGGTTAAGGTAGATTTTAAATGAGGAGAGGGGAGCAGAGAGGTTATGGGAGGGAATTTCAGGGCTCAGTCCGCACGGCACCAACAGCAGAGAGTCTGAGGTTTGTAGGTATGGAGGGAGGTGAGAGTGAACGAGAGTGAGTGTGTGAGGGATGATGAGAGAAAGAGAGAGACAGAATGTCTTGATGAAAAGTATTGTTGCGGTAATAACTAAAGCAGAGGCTGTTACATCTTTTAAGGAAATAAAATAGAAAAATGTTGGAAGCAAAGTAAAAAAGGCAGCTGTGGGGCAGTGGGTGTAGTTTTGGATTGGTCTGTCAAAGATTTTGGGTCAAAATCCTGGAATTCCTTCCCTAAGGGAATTGTGGGTCTACATATAGTAGGTGGACTGCAGTGTTTCAACAAGGCAGCTCACCGTCACCTTCTCAAGGGGCAACTAGGGACAAGCAATAAATACTGGTACCATCCAGCGATGCCCATGTCCCATAAATGAATAATTAAAACAAGGAGCTGGTACAGAGACAATGGGCTAATGGCCTCAGTGTCACAAAGATCGTTGCTTTCATGTAAAGGGACAAAATGATCTCACTGCCTCATTCATTAACTGCATGCAGTGCAATAGGCGTTTACTATTTCTCACTATTTATCCACTGAGACCTTGATGGACACAATCTCACTGTCAATGGAGACCCTCAAGGCCATTCGCACCGTCCTGAGCTAGCACAGAAATGTCAAGGAAAGGTCATTGATAGGTAACACACGGCAGTGCCCCACAGCGATACGTCCGAGTGGTTCGGAATCCGTGTGCAACACATTCCCAGGACCTGGCAATGCTCCCAAGGACAAGCTGTAAAACTGTGAGATGTCTCATTTCTAAAAGTAGCCCCAGGCTGGAATCTGTGCTGAGCCTCTCACTGGAGGCAAGGTTAATTTTAGTTCCTTCAAATTCGAGGAGAGGAACAAGGCAGACCCACCTGCTTTCTGCTCAAATAGAACACAACAGCTGAAGGAAGGGGGAGAATCTCTTGCTGTAAATGTGCCTCCACTCTTTAAGAAGTGTTTTGCACCTATTTAAAAACTATACACACAGATAACATAGAGTCATAGAGCACAGGAACAGACGCTTCGCCAATAACTGTCCTGGTTTCAAGATCAGCAGTTGGTCATTTCAGACTGAGATGAAGTTTCTTCACTCAGATGGGAGCTGTGAATTTTTGGGACTCACAGCCCAGAAAAGCTGACAACGTTCAGACATTGAGTGTGTATTTTTGGCCACTAAATGAAAGCAAGGGAAATGAGAAAAGGGGAAGAAAGCAGAGTTGAGATAGAAGAGTAGCCAAGATCTTACTAAACAGAGGAGCAGGTGTAAGGGTTGGTATACTAAATAAAAACCGAAAGAACTGTGGATGGTGTAAATCAGGAACAAAAGCATACGTTGCTGGAAAAGCTCAGCAGGTCTGGCAGCCTCTGTGAAGGAAAAAACAGAGTTAACATTTTGGGTCTGGTGACCCTTCCTCAGAACGGACCAGGAACGTTAACTCTGTTTTTCCCTTCACAGATGCTGCCAGACCTGCTGTGCTTTTCCAGCAACTTTGTATTTGTAAGGGTTGGTATGGCTGATTCTTGCTCCTGTTCCAGGTTTTCAGACCATACCCTCTCTTCCTGGCCTTATATCTGGGGCAGCACACACCAAGTACTCAGATGGTACCTCTCTCACAGGTACCTAATTTCTTTTTCTTTATTCATTCACAAGATGAGGGCAGCATTGGCCAGGCATCATTTATTGCCCATTGCTCATTGTTAAGAGTCAACCACATTGCTATGGGTTTGGAGTCACATGCAGGCCAGACCAGGTAAAGGTGGCAGTTTCCCTCCCTAAAGGACATTAGTGAACCAGATGGGGTTTTCCGACAATCGACAATGGTCATTAGACTCTTAATTCCAGATTTTTTTAAAAATTGAATTCAAATTCCACCATCTGCTGTGGTGGGATTCAAACCTGGATCCCTAGAATGTTACCTGGATCTCTGGATTAACAGTCCAGAGGTAATACCAACTAGGCCATCGCCTCTCCCAGCCTAACCCACATTTCAGGTTTGCAACTGAGAGTGTAATGCGACTGAACTGTCACAGAATTGTTACAGCGCCATAGTATTTAACAATCTAGCTATTGTTATAGGGAGGCCATTCAGCCCCTCATTGTGGGTGTCATCAGCTAGATCAGCATTTGTGCCTGATCCTTAAATTACCCTCAATGTGCTGGAGGTGATCCATGTGTTACCAAAACGCTGAGCAATTTAGGGCCAACATCAGAACTGCCCAAATGAGGTTCACAGCCATAGAAGTGAAACCCCCATCTCAAAATTTGGAAATGCTGATGTAGGACTATGCATTAATGCCACCAGCCTTAGGTTAGGGGGCTGACACACCCTTAGGTAAGACACTACAGTGGGCAGGCCAGCGTGGACTGCAAATCTGACAATACCAAACCGGCAAACCCAACAAAGCTAAAGCCAGTGTATTCACAAACACCCTACAGGGATGGAGGAACACGGCAGGCCAGGCAGCATCAGAGGAGCAGGAAAGCTGACGTTTCGGGCCTAGACCCTTCTTCAGAAAATGAATTCAAGGAAGAGAGCCTCATGGAGACTCATGTTTACAGCACAGAAGGAGGCCATTCAACCCATCATGTCCTCAATGGTCAACAAAGATCTGGCTATGCTCTTCAAAAACAGGGACGTTAGGCCTCACTTACACAGAGTATTGGTGAGACCCCATCTCGAGTACTGCGTACAATACCGGTCTCCTTATGTAAGGAAAGCCCTAAATGTTCAGAAGCGGACATTCAGCCCATTGAGTGTATCCTGCCAAAATTACACAAAAGCTAGGCGTGGCACAGTGGCTCAGAGCACCAGGGACCCGGGATCAATTCCACCCTTGGGTGACTGTCTGTGTGGAGTTTGCACATTCTCCCTGTGTCTGCATGGATTTCCTCCGGGTGCTCCAGTTTCCTCCCACAGTCCAAAGATGTGCAGGTTAGGGTGGATTGGCCATGCTAAATTGCCCCATAGTGTTCAGGGATGTGTAGATTAGGGGGGTTATAGGGGGATGGATCTGGGTGGGATGCTCTGAGCGTTGGTGTGGACTTGTTGGGCCAAAGGGCCTGTTTCCAAACTGTAGGGGTTTGATGATGATCTACACCATTCCCACACTAGGCCCAGAGCCTTGAATGTTATGACGTTTCATGTTCTCGTCCAAGTACTTTTTATAGGTTTCCTGCCTCAACTACCCTCCCAGGCAGCACATTCCAGGCCCCCACCATCCTTCGGGCAAAAATGTCTTTTCCTCAAGTCCCCTCTAAGCACCCTGCCTGTCTCATTAAACTTGTGGCCCCTCGCTAGTGACACTTCAACCAAGGGGAACAGTTGAAAGGAACTTTATTTGGACTAATACCTGGAATGGGTGGACTGGCTTATGAGGAAATGTTGGACTCGGCTTGGATCTGCTGCAGTTTCAAAATAGAGGAGGCAACTTGAATGAAACATACAAGACACTGAGGGGCCTTGATAAGGGTGGATGTGGAAGATGGTTTCACGTTGTGGAGAATCTAGAACCAGGGGGTCACACTTTAAAATTAAGCGGTTGCCCATTTAAAACAGAGATAAAAAGATTCTTTTTCCTTCCTCACAGAAGTTGGTAAGTCTTTGGAACTCTCTCCCGGAAACGATGATGCAAAAGCAGAGTACTTGAATATTCTTAAGGGAGAGGTGGATAGATTTTTGAGAAGCTCACTAGTAAAAGTGTTGGTAAATCAGGAACCCCCTGTAATCAGAACAGCCCTGATTTTATTGAAAAGGACAGCTGACTTGATGGGCTGAATGGTATATTGCTCTAGTCTCTCTCTCACACACACACACACACACACACACACACACTTCCTGTTGTACTTCAATGCACAGGTTATTTTCTTCATTTAAATTCCTTTTCTGGATTCGAAGTGGAAACCTGATCTAGAACAGAGGCACAACGTAACAGCTTAAAAACTGGACACGATCTACATCCCGATCCAATCCAATCCAATCGGAGTGAGGTACGGTGTTTACAGGCGCTGCAGAAACACTGCAGACACATCTGCAGAAACAGATTTGGGAAATCCTGACAAACTCTCCAATTGTTTGGATAATGCAAAATACTGAAGGCTGAGGGAGCCAATTTAAAAACACTTCCAATGTGTTTCTCTTGAACCTAATTTGTTTCCCCTGTGGTTTCTTTTCCACCAGTTGTTCCCCAGGGCACAAGCCCATTAGCAAAACTGCCACAACTTGAAGGAGCTGGCTCTAGGTGCCGTAGTGAACAACACTGACATGTCTGCATTCGCTGGCACCTACCCCAGCTGCCCCCTCACTGTCAACTGAGCCAAACCTTCCTGCCCCCCCAACTCCGCATCTCCCCTTCCCACCCCCCCACCCCCCACCTAACTGTGCAGCTTATTACGATCCGCCAATGACATGTAGAGGACACAGAAATGGGAGGCCATTCGACTGATAACGCTAGTCCTGCTGTTCAGTGAGATTATGGCACATCCGGACTCTTCGGCTTCGTAGTAATGAACACCCGCACCCATCGTTATTTATGAATCTGAAAGGGTAAATACTGAGATGCGCCATAAGCACCACCCACTCTGTCATCATCCGAACTTGTGGCCAAACAGCTCAGGAACACATGGGAGCTGACATCCCATTCCTCATGACTATGTCCATCATATCCATGTAACCTGGAACTAGTCATTAACATGCAACACGCTTCTGGCTGTTCAATGCCTCTTCTAGTTAGACCAGGCAGTCATTTCCCATGAGACCAAACAGGCCCAGTCCATGGCTACACTTCACGATGGCAGTGCTGGCAGAGCAACAATGGGGAGCTGCAGGGCTTGGTTCCGTTGCACTTCATTCTTCAGAGATCAAACTAACATGCACACAATTCTGGGGAAAGAGTGCCCCAGATTTGCTGTACCTTACAGGTTAAGAAGTTGCTACTGTCAAACCCCCTGAACAACGCAGCTCTAACTTTAAAGCTTGTTCTGGGCTTCACCTCCCCCTGAGAAAACATGTTTCTCTCCGTCTAACCCACCAAATTCCTTTCGTGTTTTTTTTACATCTTGATTTATTCACTTCTCAAGCATCTCAAATCAAGGTAATACAAGCTAAATTGACAGTCTTCATTTTCCAATAGCTGTTCCTATTAATTGGGACACTGTTGTGGTTAATTAGCTACAAAGCTTGCGTTAAGAACGCCTCTTCAATAAAGTGCATGGTTCAAAAACAGCCCAGAGTGTTTAAATGTGGTTAAATAAAGCAGCAGAGAATTACTCAGGTCACATCATCTTGTTTCAGGTGTTTGCACCATCACTCGCAAGTTCCCCTCCAAGCCACACACACCAACCTGACTTGGAAATAATCACTGTTCCTTCACGGTCGGTGGATCAAAATCCTGGAATTCCCTTCCCTAATTGCAGAGTATGTGTAAACCCCACAGACAGACAGACAACTGCAGCTCAAGGTACTGCCTCATTACCACTTTCCCCAGGACAATTAGGGATGGGAGTTAGATACTGGCCCAGTCAGCAACACCCACATCCAATTAAAATATCTTTAAAATTGATCTCTTGATCAGAGGGCCATGGTTTTAACCCCACAATCAATGCACTTTTGAATAATCGAAGCTCCTTGAAGCAGTTTCTTGCACAGATGTCTGAGCCTTCCTCAGTATTTAACCCCAACCTCTCCCACGTTTGTCTCTCGGTGTATTTGTCACGTTCCCTGGGCTCCCCATTCTACCTCACTCATTCCACAGCAACATTCTTGGCTTTTTCTGTTTGTTGACTGTGTGCCCCGTCTCACCTCTCTCTCTGACTATGTCTCTTCACTCAGAAACCTCCAACTCCCTTTTCTCTGCAATCAGAACTGTGGGCTCAAGGCCTCACACCACTCAAGTATAAAACGTAGACCGAAGTGTCTGAGGGGAGATGTTCTATCAAGGCCTCATTCACTGTCTTAGGTAGATGGCGATTATCTGAAGGTCAACAGTGTGAAGGGGAGCAAGGGGGTTCACTGTGATGTCCCAGTTAGCATTTAACATTCATGATGAATCATTCATCACGTACAAACACATTTCCATCCTACATCCTCTTTGAAAGATTGATCTAACAATGAACCAGCAGATTAACTGGTCACTGTTGTGGCTTTTTCAGTTTCCTGATTGCGACAGCTGTCACGTTTCCTTCAGTACAACAGGAACTACACTTCAGAAATAACTCAACAGTTTCAAAGTGCTTTAAAAGTCCTGAATCATGAAAGGTGCAAGTCTTTCATTTTGTTTTTCTCTCTCCTTCAGCTTTCTGTATATTGTAAACAGATGTCATACAGCACACAGGAAGCCCAACGGGATGCTGGTTTATATTTGGGAGATAAGTGCGTGTTAGTTAGCCCAACGTTTAATCAAGTCATGGGATGCATCTGTTTAATGACAGCTCATTTGAAGCAGTTCACCACACTCTGAGAATGTGATTTAAACATGGAGCACAGCGCTAGCCGATGAGTGCTATGTTTGCTTACACTACCTCGAGGTAGCTCAGGCTGGGAGAGGCAGTTACATTTTCAACCAGCTTCAGACCACATCCAACACGCTTGCGCCGCAGTTTCTATCTTCAAACACTTGCACTTCCTGATTCTGTGCCCACGAGATCCTGTTGCATCAGTTAGTTTCACAAGAGCTGCATCGCCTTGATCGCAGGCCTGTGTAAATCACATGATTTAAGACTTTGCAACCATTATCTTCCTTTAGCAATTTTTGTTGCACCTTTCTCAAACAATGCGAATTTATACAAGTACCTTTAATGTTCAGTATTAAACGAAATTTAGCGCTGAAGCACAAAGGAGCCATTAGGGGATAGCCAAAAGTTTGGTGAAAGAGATTTTATTTAAAAAAACAACTTGCATTTTTTATATAGTGCCTCTAATGGGTGCAGGAAAGTTTTGGGGAACAGCAGTCCATAAGTGGAGAAATTTAGTGAGGGAATTCTAGAACTTAGACACTCAGGTGCTGAAGGTACTAATGGCGTGAAGAAAAGCAATGCCTGAAAAGGGCAAGAAATGGGGGGCTGTAGTTAGGAAGGGTTGTGGTAGTTGGGAAGGAGATGTTAAGAAACGGTGAGCCCAGAGAGGAATGAGAGGCCATCGGTCAGGATTGTAAATTTGAGGCATTGCTCAAGTTGGCAGACAACTTGAGCAAGTCAACGAACACGTTAGCATTCGGGCCGAGTTTCACCAGGGGCTAGGAGAACGGCCAGGACTGATGTCAGGATGTGGCATCTTCACAGCGTAAATTGGGGGTTTCGCATGGTGGCCGTGTAATTACATCGGGGCTGACGACATGCCTGGACGCAAGAGCCATTTTGTCCTGAGCAGTTTCTGAGGAACTTTGGCCACAGTTAAGTCAGGAGCCAGGAAGGTGCGAGACAAGCAGCGAGTGGCCTGAGCTAGCTCCAGAAATCAAGCGTAACAAATTTGAAAAGGTAGGGGCTCACACTGATCAGGAAACATGAAAAGCTGCTGCTGTACGGTGTGTAAATTAAATGCAGCAAAGTTCCAGTGAAGCTGTACACTGCAGCTTGAGAGTTCGGCTTTGAACTTAGCTTTGGCCATCTGTGGCTGATAAATATATAATTATAAGCTATTTAAAATTACACATAGTAGAAAAACCTCTGAATTTAGACTCTTGTGGATTTCTCTGACTAAACTTTAAAGTTCCACCCCTTTTAAGGCAGCATCTATTGATTAGAATCATTTTGGGATTAGAAATAAATTCCTTGACCTCCATGAGATGCCTGACTTTTAGGGGATGGCTCATTCCAGTCTGTAATGTGTTGCTGAAGCATTGTCTCTGTGCAGTAGCTGTGACAGAGACCGCTCAATCATGGACTATATCACATAGCACAGGAAGCGGCCGGTGCTGGCTTCTTAAAGAACTAACCTCATTTCCCCTGAAGTTTCCTTGTGGCTCTGCAATTTTATTTTCCTCTTTTCAAGTAAATGTCCAAATTCTTTTTGAAAGAATCTGCTCCCATAGGAACACGGAGCTTAGGAGTGGGAGTAGGCCATTTGGCTGTTTAAGCTTACTCAATAAGATAAATGACTGATCTGTTTGTGGTCTCAGCTCCTTTTTCCCATCCACACCCATGACCCTCAACTTCCTTGTTTGTCAAAAAAACCCACTGAATCCAGCCTTGAATAAATTTAAAGATGCAGCCTCCATTATTATTCAAAACCCACCTGAGCAAAGAATACTCTTCTCTCTCTCTCGAATGGGAGACCACAAACTGTGTCACCTATTTTTAATTTTCTCCTGAAGAGAAGACAACTGAGTGTCTAACTATCCAGTCCCCTCGAAATCCAACACATTTTGACCGATCTTTCAGGCAATACATGCCAGATCCTAACAAAATACACAGACAACTCCTGAATTTGCTTTTTGAGAGCCACCTTAAGTACGAGTTCTCAAATTACTGACCCCCCCCCGCCTTACCATTAGAAATAAGTTCTCGTTTACTCTCTAAAATGCCCTTATAATTCTGAACACCTCCGTTTTATCAGCTTGAAAAAGGAGAAAGGCAGCAAACTCTCCAGCACCTCATTGTAAGCCAAGCGTTTTCACCCTAGTACTATTCTGGCAGAGAGCTCCTGCGGCACGGCGGTAGTGTCCCCACCTCTGAGACAGGAGTTCTGGGCTCAAGTTCCACTTGCTCCAGAGGTGTGTGCATAACATCTCTTGGAACAGGTTGAGTCAAAAAGATTTGCTGACAACATGGTGTGATTAAGTGTATACTTGTTACATTCAATAAACTGGTGTGAAGAGTGTGTCAGTTTATTCCGTCCCTGCGGTAAATTCCGAGATTTCTGCTACTGTGTTCCTCCTCTCCTCACCACCCCATCAGTAATTGCCACCACAATCCAAGTTGAGGCCGTTCCTTGTACTTTCTCTCCTATCTACACAAACCATGATAGTGCCATAGAACGGAATTACTATCTATTTATCACACTTGGATGTACAGAAATAAAATCTGAGAATCTACCTAATTGAGGCTATTGTTGCAATCCCTTGTTTTTTTTCTCTATTCATTCAGGGGATGAGGGCATCGCTGGCCAGGCAGCATTTATTGCCCTGAGGGTAGTTAAGAGTCAACCACATTGCTGTGGGTCTGGAGTCACATGTAGGCCACACCAGGTAAGGATGGCAGTTTCCTTCCCTATAGAACATTAATGAGCCAGATGGGTTTTTCCGACAATTGGCAATGGATTCACGGTCATTGTTAGACACTGCCATGGCGGGATACAAATCCAGGTCCCCAGACCATTACCTGGGCCTCTGGATTAACAGTCCAGCGATAATACCACTAGGCCGCTGCCTCCCCTGTGCATATTTACAAAATCAATCTGACATAATGAAGTTAACATGTGGGAGTGCTGAACAGCATCATTCCTGTGCCTATTTTCAGGGGCACAGCCAGAACACCTACACTTGGTTCTGCAGGAAATTTGTAGTTCCTGTTTATTGTGCTTGCAGAGCAGAACGAAAAGGCAGGTGTAATGCCCTTATCAGGTGTACGGAGGGTGGGGCAGCAACAGCACTGCAGTGGCTAAAAAAATAGTAGTGGAGGAACAGCATACCTTGGGAGGGAGGAGAACAAGGTAGGAGGGGGAGGAGGAGGAAACACAAGATTATTGTGGGAAGGAAGGGAAGCAGGGCGTCAGGAACCAAAGCAGAAGTGAACACTGCAGTCAACACTGCTGCCTCACAGTGCCAGGGGCCCAGGTTCAATTCCAGCCTCGGGTAACTGTCTGTGTGGAATTTGCACGTTTTTCCCTCCCACGGTCCATAGATGTGCAGGCTAGGTGGATTAGCCATGGGAAATGCAGGGTTATTTGGGGGGGGGGTTCGGGGTGGGATGCTTTTCAGGGTCAGTGCGGACTCGATGGGCCGAATGGCCTGCTTCCCTGCTGTAGGGATTCGATGAATCCTGATGGGCTGGAGCACGGCATCACACTAATTCAATCCATGGGACATTGTAAAAGGATCAGGAACCAAAGGGCACAGATTTAAAGTGATCTACAACAGCAGCAAAAGTGATGTGAGGGCAAAAAAACCCAGCTTTCACCCAGAGAGTAGTCAGGGTGTGGGATGCACTGCCTGGAAATGTGGGCGAGGCAGGTTCACTTCAGGCAGTCGAGAAGGGCAATATCGAAGGGTTATGGGGGGAAAAGGCAGGAGATTGGCACGAGGTGATGATATGCATTCAAACAACTGATGCAGACACAGCAGGCCAAACAGTCTCCTTCTGTGCTGTAACCATTCAGATTCTGTGAACTGGATATCAAGAGTATGCCAGCAAAAAAAAAAACCCATGCTTGTTATGCGATCAAAATCAGTTGTCTCAGCATATTCCAATTCTTTCATTCAGCTAATGGCTTTCAAAATGGTCCTTACCTTTCAGCTTTGTCGAACTTTTCTTTTCAACCTGGGTTTTTTACCCCTCAGGATTTCCTGGTGATTCTCCTGACAGCAAATAAGATGGTGTTTGAGCAATACGGAAACCAGCCTGCGGTATGACTGTGTGTAGCATGTTGGGCATGGAGTGAACGATACCTTCACAATGCCAATGCATCGGAACAGCACCACACAGCAGGCAGGGATCCATCGGGATGGGACAGCACCAGAGAGGCTCCGTCACACTGACACACCACTGCTTCGGAACTCGCTGCCTGCGAGTGGTGCATGAGGAGACAATGAATGATTTAATATGATTAGAAATAAATGTACAGGGCCGTGGTGATACAGTGGAGAGGAACGGGACTAATTGGAGTAATCTTCAGAGAGATAACATGGATTCAATGCACTGAACTGCCTTCTCCTGTGCCATTTGGGGAGGCAATGGCCTAGTGGCATTATTGCTGGACTCCTAATGTTCTGGGGACCCAGGTTCAAATCCTGCCAAGGCAGATGGTGGAATGTGAATTCAATAAATATCTAGAATTAAGAATTTAACGATGACTGTGAATCCATTGCTGACTGTCGGGAAAAACCCATCTGGTTCACTAATGCCCTTTAGGGAAGGAAACTGCCATCCTTACCTGGTCTGGCCTACAAGTGACCCCAGACAATATGGCTGACTCCTAACTGCCCTCTGGGCAATTAGCAATGGGCAATAAATGCAGGCCTAACCAGTGACGGCCACATCCCGTAAATGAATTTTTAAAAAAATGATGAGCTTATGACACTGGGGCACCACTGCATTGGTTCCTTGCAATTTTTTTGGTGGTCTGTCTTTCTAACTGGCAAAGGCATTGTAAAAAGTGTCAGAGCCTTTAACAGACTGCAGTACATCTCAATTTGGGAACTGCTAAACATAAAAGACACAAAGGTCCATCAGGTTCACCATTTTGCTAGTTGCGTGACACCATGTTAATGGGAACCGACAATTCAATGTAAAGATCAATAGCCATTAATTGGTTGATGAGAAACAAGATGCAAAATGAGGAAAATTAGCTCTCCATAGATTTCCTAACTATCTTTCATTTCAAGCCAACAGGTGAACTGTTCAATCTTTGGCTCTTTGCCAAGCATAACATTAGCTACTCAATTTGTTTCTGTTCTAGTATTTACATAATAACTAATTGGCTGGAAAGCACATTTGCGCTAAGAGGCACAATATCTGAACAATACCTGAACGTACTTACATTTCTGATGCTGATCATCACAGTATCTTTGTAGCAGTGTTATGAAAAGGATTGTGGGCAACAGGGAGAGATGATTGATCCAACGGTGGAAGTCATTCCAACACTGTACAGGTCTGGGAATAACAAAATGATACATGGCAACAGTGGGAGGGTAAGGATTAAGACTTTCATGGACAAAGTGAGAAGATAGGGCCAATTTATAATTTTTATTTGATAAAATACATCATTGATATGACATCATGTGACAAAGACATATCTCAGAGTAACAAACATGATTTAATCTCATTTTGCACAGCGACCTCTGGGGACTTGATTGATTTGCAGTTTATGATTCTCTGTAAGTCACACCACCTCTTGGGTTACCAAGTACCTCAATCATTATATATATACAGGTATGTACACTTTATAAAACGTATTAAAACGTATCAAACAATGCGGTTTAGGATTCAGCCCCTCCATCCACTGGTGAATGATTGGCTGGACCTGAAAGAAGAAGACGAAAAGCATTGAGGCAGAATAAAACACATGCACTCAAAACAATCAGCTGCTGAACAGCAATCCAGCAACTCTCAGAAATTAACTGTTTGCTTCTTAACTACTGGCGAAACTTCCAAAGGTGCAAATTGTATATCCCCCTTCCCCCACTTAAGTCACCTCTTTAAATCAAGGACATAACACAAGCCTCAATCCTTTTTGTTGGGGGAGTGGGGTAATGGGCACGTTTGTTTATTCTGCTCTTTTAACCCTGCAAAACTTGCCCACAGCGACTGTACAAACTCTCTCCCCATTCCTGCTAAAAGTGGAAGTAAATTGATTTCAATGGCTTGAAAAGACTCTGGAAGCTGGGACTGTCCATCTCAGAAGAGAGGGGGTCACAGGGGAGATTTTACAAATGAGTTCCAGTCTCCTCCCGTGCCGAGCAGTGCTACGAAACAAGGAAGGATTTCCTAAGCTGCAAATCTGCATCAGGAAAACACCATTCTTGATTTCAGCTGCTTGTTCTCTCCTGCTCCTTCACTCAAATCTATTATAAAGTGAACTCATGAAAACCAGGGAGAGGAAAAGGACAGTCAGTCCTTTGAGCTTGCCCAACTGGGCCACGGTGAGTCACAGGCAGACAGAGCGGGTACCAAACAATCAGGGAACTTCCTGGGAGAGGAAGGTGGTCTTTCTGGGATGGGCAGGCAGGAGATATGAGGGCAAATTTAATAAAATCCCCAGGAATTTCTTTACAACTGCGATCAAGATTTCCTGGTTGTTACTGGGAGAGGCATTCCCTAAAAATTCTACCTTCTAGACAAGTCTGAGAGGGTATGAATTTGTCTTGGAGGCTGATTGTTTCAGATTCAAGAATCACTCCAGGGATGAGTTTAAAATTTAGGCTGAAACTCTCTCTTGCAGCACAGCAGGAATACTGCACAGTCAGCGGGGCCATTAGACCAAGACCCCAAACTACCCACTCAGGTGGCCATAGTAGACTCCGTGACTCCTTATGAAAAGGAGAATTTGCCCAGTGTCCGGGTCAACTGTTCCCCTGCAATCAAAAATCACTCAAAATAAAACTAAATTGCTGTGTTCATGTTGTGACAGATGGGAACTTCCTGTGCCAAACCGGCTGCCATGTTTTTCTGTATGACAACACTGATCACATTTGAAAATACTTAAAATGCCTGAGGTGCTTTGGAATGTTCTGAGGTTATTAAAGGTACTTCAGAAATGTATCTTTCTTCCTCAGCTGGTGTTAACCTTGTGCCAATGGGAGCCAACTGGGATGTCATCATGACTTGGTGTAAAGTATGGATAGTCCCCACACGCAGTGGACAGCTGGTGATCTTTTCCTGACTTAGCTTTGGGATTGGGGGTGGGGGTGGGCACCATTTCCTGGACAACTTCCTACCCGCAGATCTGAATTCAAGTAACTTGGCAAATCCCAGAGACTGGCATCTGCAACATCTTGACATTCTACACCTTTAGGAGCGGACGAAGATATTTCTGATCACATCCAAAGGTTTCCTGAATTTTAAAAATGGAACATTCAATATAAATAATCCACAGTAAAATTCCATTCATTTCACCTTGAATATAACATTGAGTACAGGAATCGGGTTGTCATATTGTGGCTGTGCAGGACATTGGTGAGGCCACTTTTGGAATAGTGTGTACAATTCTGGTCAGCCTTCTATAGGAAAGGTGCTAAACTTGAGAGGTGCAGAAGAGATTTACAAGCATGTTGCTGGGACTGGAGGGTTTGAGTTATAGGGAGAAGTTGAACAGGCTGGGGCTTTCTTCCCAGGAGCATTGGAGACCGAAGTGTGACCTTATAGAGGTTTATAAAATTATCAGGGGCATGGATGGGGTGGATAGCCAAGATCTTTTCCCCAGGGTAACAGAGTCCAAAACTAGAGGGGCATAGGTTTAAGGTGAGAGGGGAAAGATTTAAAAAGGACTCAAGGGGTAACATTTTTTTTAAAAAACACAGAGGGTGGTGTGTATATGGAATGAGCTGCCAGAGGAAGTGGTGGAGGCTGGTACAATTACAACATTTAAAAGGCATCTGGATGGGTATATGAATAGGAAGGGTATAGAGAGATATGGGCCAAATGCTGGCAAATGGGACTAGGTCAGATTTGGGTCTGTTTCTGTGCTGTATGATTCTATGACATACTGGCTGTGGTAAGATTTACTTTGTAGAGCCAAGCAGGTTCAATTTTTGCTATTATTTCCCTCTAAATAGAATGTTATTTTGACTCAGAACTTCCTCTTCATCTGGTAGCTGGTTGCAGCCTGTTGCTTCAGCAGGACCCACCCCATCTCACTACCTGATCAGGTATTCTGATACCAAGAGATTTCTCAATGGCCAGATTAAACTGTTCAGGGACATGAAAAGCCAATTCCATGATGTAACATCACACAAGTTCAGAATGCAAAAGGGCAGTCACGGTTTAATCAATCACAGGACAGTTTATTGGTGAATTTCCTTGTTCTGGCCCGACCTTGACTAATTGCAATCCTGTATTATGCAAACTGCACAAAACGTCATGGACGGCACATCACACTCACATCTCGTACGATTCCCTGTACGGGAACAGCTGCTACAGGGTTTGACAGGCAAAGGGAGGAGGTTTGATGGTACTCTGTGCATCTGTCCTCACTGCTATGATCTCCGACACAGGAACATAGTGGACGCCTGGTTCTATCAGTCAGCTGTTGTTGGACTAGGATTGCAGTCCAGGCATGGACTTTCAATGTGGGTTTGGTGCTGATTGAATAATTTTATAAAATATGAATCAACGATAACTGAGTAAATTGGGAACTCGGCTTCTCAATGAGAACTGGAGCTGGATCAATTGAACTCAGCAACTTTGAATTGAGTCAATTGTATCACATTATATATTAAATACTTTTATCGAACGATCTGATGCTAAGCTGTATTTATGTTTTCATATAAATATTTTACAAATAACTTTCATCAACAAGTGCTAATCTACAAAAGCCTTCCTAAATCTACCAGATCTCAGCCGTGTCATGTCGAATGATGGCCTTTGAGTGCTGTGCCTAGTTCTGGTCTTCAAATTATAAAAGAAGGTCAAAGAATCACTTGAAAAAGGTATAAAAAAAATTAATTTACAAGAACGATATCGGAGCTGAGGGGTTAAGACTGAACAGGCTGTGGGCTCTCTCTCTATAAACGTATGAGGGGTGACCCAAATGAGATGTTAACAATTATTGAAGAGTTTTGGTAGGGTGAACATAGAGGTGTTTCCACTTGTGGGGATGTCTAAAACAAGAGATTCCAAAATAAGACAGTCACTAATAAACCCAAGAGAGAATTTATCACTACAATTACACTGGGTCTACATTTATATGGTACCTGCGAAATGTGGTAAAATCTTCCATAATTCTTCATAGGAGCTTTATCAAGCTAAATCTGCTAAAAAGCCTCATAAAAAATATTAGGACCAACATCCAAAAGCTCAGTTGAAGAGGCAGGTTTTAAAAATCATCTTAAAGGAGGGGAGAGTGACAGAGAGATGGACAGGGTTAGGAAAGATATTTCAGAGGTTGAAGTTCAGGCAATCGAAAGCACAGCGAATAGAGGATGTGCAAGAGGTCAAAACTGAGGGAATGCAGAACTGTCCAAGGCTTGGTCACAGAAAGAATACGGCTTTGGAATGAGTTAAAAGCAAACTGGATAATTTTAAAATAGAGTTAGTGCCAGACTGAAAGAAAATGTAGGGCAGGATTGATGACTGAATGGAATACATCAGGAAAAACGTCTCAGTTAGATTGTGTCACTTGAGGTGGATGAGGTGAATAGTATAGACATGTTTGAGGAAAAGTTGAAAAAAAAACACAAGCGAGAGTGAAATAGGTTACAGGACAGTATGAAATACAGAGAGGCAGGATGCAGATTTGAGGACAGCCTTCAGCCCTAATCAGCCAGAACAGAAATAGCGTTGTTCGTCATTCAGAAGGAAGAAAATGGGCAGACACAACAGAGGGGATAAAACAATTTAAGATGATGATGAGGTAAATCAGGGAGCAATGCGCCAGTGACTGAAAAATCGATCATTAAGAGCTCAATCTTAGAAGAAACAATAAAGGGGAAGTCCAACAGAGCGCGGACCAGGACAGATGGTAAAATAAAACCGTTCAAGTTGAGACAGACTGAAAAAACAGGAGAGAAAGCAATGCAGAGGATGTTGGAAGATGCAAGTTGCAGTGGCTTCAGCTATGAGAAGGTAATATTTATTCTAGATTCTATAATTTGAGCGGTCAACTGCTTTCGGATCCAATGTCTACGCACAACGGCCAGTCAAAAGAGAGAAGGTGAACAGCTCTGCATTTCTGAGGGAGATAGTCTGGGAGCTTCTTACTGCTTCCCCAATATAAAAACATTTACAACAAACCATATTCCCTTTAACAATCCCCAGACCATTCAGCAGTGAACTCAGTATCTGACATAACATGTCAATTTGAATGTAGTTATTTCATCAAAGTGATTGAAAACAGTAAATGACTGGGAACAGATGGATGTGCAGGGGATGAAAGGATCTGTTTAAGTTGTATTTTAAAGAAGGCACCTCATCACAATATGTTGAGTTCAACAAGTCTGATCGCACACTGCATCAACTGTCCCCGCTCCTCATGATTATTAAACTACGCAGGTAGATTGTGAGTCAGTGTTTACAATCAGGTTACAACTTCCATTCAATGTGTGTCAGGAACCAAATTTTCTTAAATAAAACCTACGAATCTTTAGAAGTCTTTACTTTGCAGCAAAGTTTAGATCAAAACTTTACTATTTTAATGTTATTTGGTGTGACTTTCCTGGAAGGGGCCTCAGCATTTGAATATTTTTAAAGGCAGAGGTAGATGGATTCTTGATGACTGGGCAGTCAAGGGCAGTTTGAATGGAGTTGAGGTCACAATCAGATTAGCCATGATTTTATTAAACGGTGTGCAGGCTTGATGAGGGCCGAATGGCTCCTGTTTTGTATATATTTTTAAACGTATGTATGGTAAATCTGTAATTCAGATTGGAAACGCCTTTCAGAAGGGCTTTTGATATTTTTATTCTGCAACTAAAATGCTTTAATGTCAGGTGCCAGCCGCGGGTCATTGCAGTAACATCTGCCTGTCTGATGGACTTTATAATCCAGGCTAACCCTCTCAGTGCAGCACTGAAGAGAAGCTGCACTTGTCATTTCTCTGAAAGGATGTTAAACAGAGGGTCCACTGGCACCCTCAGGTAGACATAAACAATCCAAGAGCCACGCTGCAGGCAAACAGAAGCAGGACAATTTTCCTCAGTGCCTCGGCAAATATTTATCATTCATTGAGGCGGCATGGTGGCTCAGCGGTTAGCACTGCTGCCTCACAGCGCCAGGGACCTGGGTTCAATTCCACCCTCGGGTGACTGTCTGTGTGGAGTTTGCACATTCTCCCTGTGTCTGTGTGGGTTTCCTCCAAAGATGTGCAGGTTAGGGTGGATTGGCTGTGGGAAATTGCCCATAGTGTTCAGGGATGTGCAGGCTAGGTGGGTTAGCCAAGGGAAACGTAGGGTTACAGGGATGGTGTAGGGGGTTGGGTCTGGGTGGGATGCCCTTCAGACGGTTGGTGTGGGCTTGTTGGGCCAAATGGCCTCTTCCCACACTGCTGGGATTCTATTCTATTCTAACCTACAAGATCACCCGATCAGACGTTCTGAGAGATCTTGGTGTGCACTGACAAAACAAAACAGAAAGCAAAGTGGAATGTTCGGCCAAACAGGATCAAAATTGAAACTTTACGCAAACCATGTATACTCAGCCAGAGTGCTTTGAAAGACACTGCGATTTAGTCAGGGGGTTACCTGTACTTTCACTAACATGCTGGAAATTTAAATCGAACCAGGTGAAAATGATTATTTTGAGACCTTTAGCTTCCCACCTGCTTATTGTATAATAAAGTCTATTCCTCCACTGGTTAACTTTTTATTGAACTTCGTAGCAAAACAACAAAACGGAACAATCCTCTTACAGAAATACAGAAGACAGTGGACACACCACACAAAGAGCAAAGTCAAAACAGCATCTAAATGCACAGCTGGGAAAATTGCCTTTTAACCCACAAAGGGGCTGGCCACATTTATTTTTGTTGGTCTGGCTCGATCAGCAGGCAAGGGTTAATAGGATTCCAGGTCTGGTATCAGTTAGAAATGAACGTTCAGCCTCATTACTTACTGATTTGTGGATCCAAAACCACTTCCAAACCCTGAAAATAATTAAATAAGAAAAAAAGAAATTAGTCTCACCTTGCGTAGGTACTTCCCAAAAATCACTCATATACAAAAGGCAAACATTAAGTTGACTTTATACAGTCATTTCACCGCATCTGATTATTGAAAAGAACTGCACAGCCAATGATATGCAGTCACTGGCCCTAATGCTGAGAAATGCAACACCCAATCTACACATAGCAACAGGGCAAAAACAACAATGAAATGCACAAACAAATTGCTAGGTTTTTTTTAGTGAAGCTGGTGGAAGGATAAATATTGACCCACAGGGGCAAGCTCCCCTGCTCTTTTGAAGGCGGTGCTGTGGGACCTTTGATATCTGCTTGAGTGGGCAGAAGGAACCCCTTTTTCATACCACATAGCAAAAGCCGCAGCTCTGACAGTGCAATACTCCCCAGACAGCATACTATTTGTCAGAAGAACATCCAAAATAGGAGCAGTACGCCAGGAACTGTAATCACCCCTCGAGCCTGCTCTATGTTCAATAAGGTGGTGACCGATCAGCTACCCAGATTCACTTTCCCATCTGATGCTTTTGTGTCCCAAACATTGACTGACTAGTTTTGACTGTGTTTGATGAGTGAACACTTACAGAACTGAGGTAGAGCACTGCAGAGATTCACAACCCCTGGAGAAATTATTTACCTCAATCCTCAAAAGATCGAATGCTTTCAGGATGGAGATAGGTACAGTTTTTAGGGATAAGATGATGAAAGGGAAAGTGAAAGTGCAACAGGAGGCTGAGTTGGTTGATCAGCCAAGATCAAATTGAACAGCAAGGGCAGGCCTACGCCTGTTCCTATTTTCTATGTTTCTAAGAGCCAATTGTTTATCTTGAGATGACTCCTAGTTTAGACTCTCTAGTCAAGAGGAACAGCCTTTCAGCTTGGATTCAAGTTCCTGAAGCAAACAGGGGTGAACAAATGTGGGGAATTAGCTCAAATGGTAGCGCGCTTGCTTAGCATGCGAGAGGTAGTGGGATCAATGCCCACATTCTGAGGGGTGGCATGGTGGCTCAGTGGTTAGCACTGCAGCCTCACAGCACCAGGGACCCGAGTTCGATTCCACCCTTGGGCGACAGTCTGTGTGGCGTTTGCACATTCTCCCCGTGTCTGCGTGGGTTTCCTCCGGGTGCTCCGGTTTCCTCCCACAGTCCAAAGATGTGCGGGTTAGGGTGGATTGGCCATGCTAAATTGCCCGTAGTGTTCAGGGATGTGTAGATTAGGTGGGTTATAATGGGACGGGTCTGGGTGGGATGCTCCAAGGGTCAGCGTGGACTTGTTGGGCCGAAGGGCCTGTTTCCACACTGTAGGGATTCTATGTGAATGATTCCTGCTTCAAAACCACCACAGAAAAAAAAGCTACCATGATCACAGCAGTCACTTCAACAGCTCAATTGCCAACACAACATCCTGGGAAATATGACCCAGACTTTCTCACTGAGTTATGATGTGAAACACTGAATCATTTTCAAATTAGAACAGGATATGGAATAAGTGGAACAGAAATTATTTCCGAGAGTTTGGAAACTACACTGGAATCTGAACAGTTGCTGTTGTTCATTTTTACCAGCGAATCTGCCTGATTGTGAAGGGATCCCTTCACTCATTAAGTGTCAGCTAGAGCTTTCTGGCCAGAGTCATAAGACTGTAGCTTCAGGAGACCAGAGTACAAAAATTACACTGATATTCCTGGTGCAGTTGAGGAAAAGCTGTGTTGGCCCAGGAGGATGTGAAAAGAATCTGTTACTCTACTTTGAAGAGGAGTTAGCCTTGGTTGTCTGGTAAATATTTATCCCTAAATCCACATCACTGAAAACAGACAGTGTGCCAATTAGTACAGTGTTCCGAGGGAAGGTGGGCATGAGGGAGACCGATTGCATGAGAGTGTGCATGGGGGAGAATGTACACGTGGGACATTGAGCTTGCAAGTGTGCCTGTTAGTTGTGAGAAAGTGCAAATCTAAGAATCTGAGTGACAGTGTGTACATGAGTGACTGAACGAGAGAGGGGGAAGAGAGTGTGAGAGAAAGAGAATGTGTGTGACAGCGAGAATAAGTGAAAGGAGGGGAGGTCAGGGGTGGTGAGAGGGGAAGGGGAGGGGGAAGGAGACGGGAGGGGGAGGGGAGAAGGGGTGGAGAGGAGGAAGAGAGGGAAGGGGGGCAGAAGGAAGGGGAGGGGCAGAGGGAAGGGTGGAGGGGGATGGGAGGTGGAGGGGAGGGGTTCGGGGAAGGTCAGGGGGGAGGTGGAGGGTAGTGGTAGGTGGGGGAGGGGGAAGAGGGGAAGGAATGATTGAAGGAAGGATAAGAAACTCATGAGGAATTTTTTTACCCTGGGAGTGACCATAGGAAGAGATGTGGGCCATTCGACCTACTAAGTCTGCTCTGCTGTTCAATGAGATTGTGGCTGATCCAATAATCATCAGTACACTTTCCTGCCTTTTCCCCATAACTCTTGACTCCCTTCCTGATTAAAAATCTGTCTGTCTCAGCCTTGATTGTACTTAACAACCCAACCTCAACAGCCTTCTGCAGTATAGAATTCCACAGGTTCACTCCCCTCTGAAAGAAATTCCTTCTCATCTCTGTCTTAAATGTGCAACCCCTTAGAGATGCTGCTGTCTGGTCCTAGACACTTCCCACATGGGGAAACAACCTCTCCCCATCGACGCTTTAAGTCCCCTAAGAAGGTCACAATGTGGAACTCGGTACCATCTCAGAGGTGCCTTTAAAGGTAAGCTGGGTAACTATATGAAGGAGCAAGAAAAAGAAGGGTATTTCGATAAGGTTAGATGAAGGCCAGTTGCTCTGGGAGGCCTGTTTCTGAGCTGTACCTGACCTTTGCCATGAGTATAAGAACTTATACCTCCTCCGCTGGACCCAAACGCTGGAAAGCCAGACCCTTGTCCTCCAAAACCAGATGCACTGGACTGATTTGCTATGCTTCCAAATGATTGCGCATTGGCAGTGTTCCCAAAGCTGTGTT
The DNA here is from genome assembly GCA_024137785.1 of Ginglymostoma cirratum. Taxonomy (NCBI): domain Eukaryota; kingdom Metazoa; phylum Chordata; class Chondrichthyes; order Orectolobiformes; family Ginglymostomatidae; genus Ginglymostoma; species Ginglymostoma cirratum. The sequence continues at coordinate 36,713,818 of JAHRHZ010000035.1, forward strand.
TGGAAGAAAACAGAAGTTGTTGGTTATCAAGTACGTGGAATAAAAATGCAATTAAAAACACCACTTAAAAGGCAGAGCGATATATAGAACAGAATAGAATAGAATAGAATCCCTACAGTGTGGAAACAGGCCCTTCGGCTCAACAAGTCCACACCGAACCTCAGAACATCCCACCCAGACCCATCCCCCTACAACCCACATAATCTACACCGCCCTGAACACTACGGGCAATTTAGCATGGCCAATCCACCTAACCTGCACATCTTTGGACTGTGGGAGGAAACCGGAGCACCTGGAGGAAACCCACGCAGACACGGGGAGAATGCGCAAACTCCACACAGACAGTCGCCCGAGGCTGGAATCGAACCCGGGTCTCTGGTGCTGTGAGGCAGCAGTGCTAACCGGGGCGGCACGGTGTATATAAACATACACACCAGCGGTCAGGGTTCACCCAGCTGTAAAGACAGAAATAGTCAGCGTTGAGCCATTGAACTCCAATCATTAAGTCCACTTCTCTCTCTCTGCAGATGCTGCCAGACCTGTTCAGTTTCTCCAGCACTTTCTGTTTGTGTTTCAGATTTCCAGCATCTGCAGTTCTTTGTTTTTAATGTGGCAGTATCACAGTGAAGAAACACCAGCTTTAACTGTTACCACGATAAGGGAGTTAGATGCGGTAACACAAAGGCAGAGAGGTGGCTCACTGATGTCAATCTCTGTGAATCTGTACTGAACAGGCACTAATATGAAGGAGAAGCTGTGCCCTTACACATATCGCTGAAGTACTTCACAGCAAATGAGTTACATTCTAAGGTCTCATCATGCATGTGAACACTCTAGCATGATCCAAATATCTACACAGAATGCGAGTAGCGATTACTCATAAACAGGAGGACTCTCAGTCCCTACATCTCTCCTGCTAACCAATTACTCAAAAACTGAAGGACAACAGCTTCATTCCAATATTAAAGTTATACTCTCCTATCCTGGGCTCCACCATTGAAAGAAATAGTATTTTTCTCTATCAACCCCATTAGGGGTGGCAGAGTGGTTAGCACTGCTGCCTCACAGCACCAGGGACCCAGGTTCAATCCCACCCTCGAGCAACTGTGTTTAGTTTGTACATTCTCCCGAGTCTGCGTGGGTTTCCTCCCACAGTCCAAAGATGTGCGGGCTAGGTGGATAGGCCATGCTAAATTGCTTGTAGTGTTCAGGGCGGTGTAGATTAGGTGGGTTTATAGGGGGATGGGTCTGGGTGGGATGCTCTGAGATTCGGTGTGGACTTGTTGGGCCGAAGGGCCTGTTTCCACACTGTAGGGATTCTATAAAATAATATTTTCACCTTAAACACTTCTGTTAGAACACCAATTAATCTTGCATAGTTAAGCCTAATCTGTGCAATCTGCTCTTATCTTTGAAACAAAAAGTGATACTGCAAAACCTGAAGTTAGTGGCTATACTTTGCAATATTAAATTCTACACTCTCCTTTTATTAAATTTCCCTCCAGTTTAGCCTACAGCTTCAGAGATATTGTCAAATAATGAGGAACCAATTTACTGGCTGAGTCACTTTATCTTCCCAGTTCCAGTGCATTTAGTGGTAGAAATGTCTTTTTTAAACCCCTGGTTTATTTGAGTCAAACTGGGTTGACAGACAAGGATAGAAGCATAAAGTACAAAAAGGTGTCAGAAGCCACTTTTTTTTGGGTGTCTCCCTCTTCTGGAATAAACTACTCAAGATAAATGGTAATTCTCCCCGTAAGAGTCCTGAGAAAGGCAGCAGGTTTGTTCTCACTGTGCTGGCTTGATAATATGTATTGTGCCCTCCTGGAGCTGACTGGATTGTCTGCATGCGCAGGGGAATTCCATGAAGCTTTTCCTGAATGAGCCTGAGGAATTTTCTTTTGTTTTTCCCAGGAGCTTTCACAATAAGACACTGGGCTGGAGAAGGAAATAATTGCTCACAGAGCCTGCACTGTGTCTCGATACACATGGCCTTTTCCTGTCCATGTAGAAATATCTGAGAGACAGCAATGTGGTCAAGGAGATTGGGAAGGATTTGGAATTTGGACGTGGAGCAGTCCAGCAAAGGGGTCAAGGGTAAGGGTTGGTTTGGGAAGCTGCTGGCAGGGGATGCGGAAAAGAATGACGATGGCAGTTTTGACATCAAGTTGGAATCATTTACAAGTGCAGCAGCAGGGAAGAGGGTGGTCAGCAGTTTAATGTGGATGAGGCCTAGGCAGCATAAGGTGGGCTCTGTGGACAAGATGGATCTTGGAGAGAGACAGACAGACAGAGAGAGACACACAGACAGAAACAGAGAGAGAGAGGGACAGACACAGAGAGAGACAGAGAGAGAGACACAGACAGAGAGAGAGACAGTAAGAGAGAGAGAGAGACAGATGGAAACAGAGAGAGAGAGAGACAGACAGATAGACAGCAAGAGCACAGGAGCAGACAGCGCACGGGGACAGAGAGAGAAATGGCAGAAAGACAGTAAAAATGCAGACAGGGATAACCTCAGAGTCAAACAAATTTTCTTCTATTGCACTTTATCACTCAACACATACAGACAGATCCAAACACAGCTCTGCATTAACCTCACTTCTGCCAGCTCACTGAGCATTTCCCAAGGTCTTACCCGAAACCTCCAGCACTGGCAGCTGCTGTTCCTTCACCAAACACCTTGCCTCCCGAAGTGCTCATTGTTCCACTAAAAACTGGTGAGCCACCAAACGCTGGCAGACCTCCAAACGTTGGAGTGCTACCAAAGGCTGGCGGACTGCCAAACACGGGAGCAGCACCAAAACCACCTAAAGAGAAAGATAAAGGGAGAGTGAGAATGAATGGAGCAGACAGGACAAGTCAGAATGCAAAACCCTGGATACCATCTGGACAAAGCTTACACACAAAACTGTGATCCAACAGCAGATAGGTGGAGGCGGCGGGAGGGGGAAAGGTCAAGGGAAAGAAATAAAGACCTCAGGCAGATGTTGTAGATCATGTGTTGGGCCATTTGGAAGTATTAACATAATTTAATATATTTAAAACTTTAAGCAGGTCATAACATAACTAAAAAGAGGGCTTCACATGTGAACACCTCATTTTGCCAGCTCATCTATCCACTTCCAACAGCAGCGTCCTTTACTGATCTCTCATCAGCTGGGCCCAATCTGTTGCCCAGAAGAAACAGTCAAATTACCTGGGGGTTTTGAGGGAGTGGAAAAGTTGCCAAAGCCTTGGGCAGCGACACTGGAGCCTGCACTGAACGAGCCTGATGTCTTCTGATCTGATCCGAAAGAGGCACTGCCAAACCCAAATGTCTTGGCACCACTGTTCCCAAAGAGACTCTGAGCATCTGATGAAGAGCAGATAGTCTGTTAGCAAAGTTATGGACTCAGAATCATTTACCATTAAAGCCTCATCTAACAACTGGTGTTTGACTTCAGAGGAACTCAATAGCATTTATTTTGGGGGTGCGTGGAGAGGACAGTGACAGCATACCTGAGGCACAGGCAATGATGGGGATCAGTCTGAACGTTTGGCGACTCACATTTCACCACATTATCTGATCTATTACCTCGATGCTGACTGTGGGAGCTTGTGTGTACAAATCAGTCAACGCCTTTCCTGCTTCACAACAGTGACTAAACTTCAAAGGCACTCAGTCAGCCATAAAGTGCTTTGAGAATTCCTGAGATCATGAAAGGTGCTATAGAAATACAGGACATTCATTTGTTTGTGAGCACTAACCTCTTCAGCTTAACCACCAATAATATTTCTATCACAGACCAAACTTGTGCTGTCAAATAAACCTGTTGGACTATAACCTGGTGTCGCGTGATTTCTGATCTCGACCATACACAAACCTTCCACAGATTACATTACCAGAGGGATGCTCATCTGCGTGAACCTGCATTTGCAAGGGATCCTGCACCATTGAGACAGCTTGAACAGAGCAGTCTGCTGACATAATGGCAAGGTCCCTCAAACATCAACTTATTAATCTGTGGTAACAAGCGTGGGGCTGGATGAACACAGCAGGTCAAGCAGCATCACAGGAGCAGGAAAACTTGACGTTTCGGGCCTAGACCCTTCCCGAAACGTCAAGTTTTCCTGCTCCTATGATG
>JAHRHZ010000035.1:36718344-36736027 GCA_024137785.1 Ginglymostoma cirratum
CAGGAAAACTTGACGTTTCGGGAAGGGTCTAGGCCCGAAACGTCAAGTTTTCCTGCTCCTGTGATGCTGCTTGACCTGCTGTGTTCATCCAGCCCCATGCTTGTTATCTCGGATTCTCCAGCATCTGCAGTACCTTTTATCTCTTATTAATCTGTGGCACTGGCTGAGTGAGAAATGCCAGTCAGGGCACTGGACAAATTTGTTACTCTATTGAAGAGTATCATCATGGCATCTTTTACATGAACCCTCATGTGCAGCTGTGTCAGTTTCACATCTTCATTGAAATGGTATTGCCAACAATGCAAAGCCATGTCTAGAACATTCGGCCCTGTTCGGTTTTCAAGGCTATTGGGAACTTCAAACCATCAGCCTTCAGACAAGAACGTAAACTGAAACAAAGTGACAGCAGAACCAAATGGCTAATATAGCAAAAGGTCCTTCGAGCAACATAGGATCACGGTCTCACCATAACCCTTGAGAAACTATCCTAAATGCAGTTAAAAGGACTTCATGAAATAGTTTTCAAATTCATACATAACAACATGACATAAGGAGGCCATTCAGTCTATTGTGCCTGTTTTGGCTCTTTGAAAGACTTACCTAATCAACTCAACCTCCTTCCCCCTTCCCCAGAGCCTCCAAGTACTTCCCTTCCTTCACATAGTGGATTTGGGAGATTTTAAATGTGAAAACACTGTGGGAATTTTACAACTTTGAAGTTTTAGAAAGCAAATTGTGTTTTTAGATACAACTTCAGGAAACCATGACCTATATTCACAGGAAAGAAAAGACTGGCAAAGCTCCATTGAGCTGTTTTGTGAGGAGGATGTGAAGCACCATGCTGTGTGTTGGTTCTGTTGTCTGGACTCTATCCTTCCTGGACTCAAAGTGACTTAAGATCTCCAGAAGTTGAGAGCTAGCCAAGGACAGCTGACTAATTGTGGACCGATGATTAATTCTTATATTACACTGCACCTCCAGATTTCCAGCATTCAGTTGCCTTGGAGCTAAGCTAACTCTAACTATAGCTCGGTCTTTTTCTCCCGTTAGGACACTCATTAACTCCATCTCACTTGTCCTAATCTCTCTCTGGTGGCTTGGCATCAAACTGTGCTTGACACTTGCTCCTGTGTAACATGGTGGGTGGGAAGTTCTATACAAGTTGTTGCCATTGTAAAGGTTCATATTGCATTATCACTAGAAGTTTAAAACAAAAGACTCAGTAAATCAGGCCATACGGTCAGCTGCTAAGATCAGCTTCTAAACAGCTGATGGCTGCAGACAGAAAGGCAGACAGAACTAAGCAACCACAGTGAGAATACAGAATCACAGAATCCCTACAGTGCAGAAAGAGGCCATGGAGTTTGCACTGACCCTCTGAACAGCAACCCACCCAAACCCACCCCCCACTACCCTATCCTCGTAACCCTGCATATACCACAGCTCATCCACCTAGCCTGCGCATCCCTGGACACTGGGCGGTTTAGCACGGCCAATCCACCTAACTGCACATCTCTAGACTATAGGAGCAAACCAGAGTGCCTAGTGGAAACCCACATAGACACTGGTAGAACATGCAAACTCCATACAGTCGCTTGAGGCCGGAATCGAACTGGCGCTGAGAGGCAGCAGAGCTAACCATTTAGGCACCGCAGTACAAAGCTAGCAAGAGTAGACCACTCAGCCCTATGAGACTGTTTTTCCATTCAATAAGATCATGGCTGATTTGATTTTAATTTTCAACTCTATGTTCCTGCATATCCCTGATGATCTCCATTACCATGGTAATCAAGTTGTGTGGTGACTCTCTACTTCAGCAGCATGAAGGGAACGTTGGAGAATCAGTGCTGCTCAGAGATTTCTCATTCCGCTGGCAAAGCAACATTTTATTTCAATAGTTTATGTATACTGACCTAATGCTTGGGAGAAAACAAAAACAGAGATTCATTCTTCAGCCTGACATTTCACATTGGCATTGAATTCAGTAGATAAAGGCAGAAAGACAAAGCCTCAGATACCGGTTCATCCATCCACTACTTATTTTCCTGCACCCTAACTGGCACCAAATCCCACAATGAGCTCACTCACCCACAATAGTCTCCAGTCCAGCTGCTTCTCGAATGTAAACTTCTCATCCTTGTTTTGAAATCCTCCATCACCATCATTTCACCCTCTCACCCCATTTGTGGTTGTCCTACAACCTTCAGAGATTGCTGTGATTCTCCATATCTGGCTTCTTGAGCACTTTCTATTATTGGCCAAAACACCCTCCCTTCTGAACCCCCCTCCTCTTTTAACAGGCTCCTTTAAAATTTGTCTCCTTGAGCAAGATTAGGTCCATGTGGCAGGCTACCTTCACCTGGTTCAGTTTTGATTTTTGGCTGATGACACTCCAAAGAGGACCTGATGGAACTCAAGACACTTCATTCTTCCATTTATCCATCTTGCTCATCCCATCCCCTCATCCCATCCAATGAGATGATAAAGGTCAAACTTCCAGCTGCTTCCTTATAGCGGGTCATGTGGAAGTCAAACTGACTTCGTAAATTGGAAACATTCTTCAATTTATGACTGAAATCTCACGCCAGGTACTTGAACATAACAGGCAGACATTTCAGCGCAGAGAGCAAGGTGCAGTGTCTTTCACAAGATATGTCAAATATAGACTCCATCTGTCTATTCAAGTGAACAGCAAAGATCACATAAACACGCACTCAACAAAGAACAGGGAGTTCTGGTGTCCCAGCCGATAAAGTGTTTAACCAGCACTACAACAACTTGCATTTGTATAGCACATTTCATGTGATAAAAACATTCGAAGATGATTCTCAGGCACATAAAGAACATTTGAGGCTGATTTTAAAGGAGCACCCTAAAGCAGGAAAGAGATGGGAAAGGTTTAGGGAAAGAATTCCAGAATTGGAGTTGGGGCCAATGGTGGAACGATGAAAATTGAGATTATCTTGTCATTTGGAAGAAAGAACTTAAATTTATACAGTGCATATTGCTATCTCAGAGCCCACCTTTACAACCAATAAAGTGCTTCTGAACGTTGGTCACTGGTGTAATGATGTGTGGGAGCTTGCTGTGCATAAGCTGGATCGTGAAACAAAATGACAGCCTGTCAAAACTGGCACTGCAGAATGTTTTTGAACATCCTAAGGATGTGAAAGGCGTTTTATAAATAAAACTTCTCTCTGTTACCTCAATGTCAAACTTTACACGACTGCACTGCAGTTACTGCTTATTAGACCGTGTGAAAGAAATTCTAAATCGAGGCTTTTAAAAAGGTCACTTTTGCCAATCATCAACATTGGTTGCTGATGTGAAATTACGTGGACTGCGCTCACTCATAAGAGTGTATCATCTCTTAACATTACTGTTTCTGACCAATCCATAGTAGTCCTTGCATGGTGTAAGATGCAAAGACCTTTACTCTCTCTGCTTACGGAGTAACAGTTAATGTTTTACACAATTGCAAAGGGAGGTTTTTGTGTTCTGATGGATTGTAATGCTGACTCGCGCAGACATCTGCTCAACTATTATCCCCAGGTCACGTATTCATTTTTGAAATCCTCAGAGGACTCATACGTAAAAGCATGCCTGGCAGCCTTCTGTGATGCATTTAAGGGGAACTGGATAAACATGAGGTGGGGAGGTGGGGGGGGGATGCAGAATTGGGGATAGATAGAGACAGGGTAGGAGGGGACTTGTATGGAGCATATAAACACATGACTAAGTTTAGCCAAGTGGCCATTCTCAAATTTTAAAATAAAATGCAATAAAATAACAATTGTAATTCTGTATACCTCCACTTTCAGAACACCTCAACCAGCCCACGCAGTTACACTCAATTAAACATGAACATGAGCTTTCAACTCATTAACACAAATGACTGGCTCTTCAGAAATCTAGATCACTTTGATTCATTTTTGTCACATGAACTAGATGTACCTGCTGCCAGCAGAGCAGACGACCTGGGATTGGACTGGTTGATACGTCTACTTTACAGCTCTCTGGTTGAAGTTTGACACGTCAGAGCTTCTCTTAAGGATTACAAAGTGAAACCTGTTGTACAGTGCATATGACCAATGGTGTGGTCATTCCAGCTGTGGTCTATACACATACTCTGTCCCACCTCACAAGCCCAGTCCAAGGCAAAAATCAACTCAATTTCAGCCTCCTGTAACATTAACATTCAGAACCCCACCACTCACTCCCTTCCTGTGCTTTGGGAAATCCTGTTTGCAAAGTGTGTGCAAATACATTCACACTAGGTTCCTACTAGGTGTGATAGACTGGCAAATTAATTGAATAGAAAAGAGTTTCATATTCTGTGCGTTTGAACCCTGTGGATTGCTCACTGTGAGTGTTATACCTCCCAACTAACCTCTCAACAGGCTGGTTAAACTGAATGCTGGTTCAGTTGAAAAAGGGGCACTGAATCTTTTGCTTCCAGTTCCACCTTTGTAACTGTTGCTCAGCTGAATCCTGTCCTGGTCTCAATTGCTTTCCCAGCATCTTGTTCTATGATTTATCAGATGGAGTTCCAACAATGGCAGATGGAAGACATTCAGTTCTACTGGATTTCACTTTTAGTTCATTTCAAGAGGCAACACAAAGAGTCAAAGGAATTTAAAGATAGTTCCCAGGGCTACAGGGAGAAAACGGAAGTGGGATTGATTGGCAATTCAATGACATGGGCACTGTGGCCTCCTTTTACACCATATGATTCCTAATTCATTGCAAAATCACAATGCATCAGTCTGGTTTGGCACATCTCATGCCTATAATCTCTATCAACAAAGGAGGACAAGAGTTTGGGAACACTATCAGCCACAACTTTCACCCCATCACTGACTTGGTCATACACTGGCATTCCTGCATTGTCACCAGGATTAAAATCCTGACTTAACAATGTTAGCGTAGAGCTTGTAGCAGCTCAAAGAAAAAGCTGTCACTTTTGTATAGGATCTGAAAAGGCCTGAAAGGATTAATACTGAGTACAGGTATTCCTCCTATAATGTGATAGATTTTCTTTTCTTTATTCATTCACGGGATGAGGGTGTCACTGGTTAGGGCAGCATTTATTGCCCGTTCCTAATTGCCCAGAGGGCAGTTAAGACTCAACCACATTGCTCTGGGTCTGGAGTCACATGTAGGCCAGACCGTTAGTGAACCAGATGGGTTTTTCCGACAATGGATTCACAGTCATCATTCGACTCTTAATTCCAGATATTCATTGAATTCAAATTCGACCATCTGCCATGGTAGGATTCGAACCCAGATCCCCAGAATGTTATCTGGGTCTCTGAATTAACAGTCCAGCGATAATACCACTAGGCCATTGCCCACCCAAGCTGCATTCTTGTGTGACCTCGCACTATAGAAAACCATGTTACAGTTGGTTCTGATATAACAAGTGTTTCTTTAATGTGAATTGGTTTTAACGCAATTGGACAATTGAGACTGCTATTTGTAGAACGTTAACTTTTCTGTATTGACTATTACATGATTTTCTTATAACTCGAGCTTGCACGAGAACAGAACTATTGCGTTATATCAGAACTGACTGTACAGGGAAATCGCTATAGAAAACCACTAAACAGGTACAGGTATTTCTGCTATAATGCGTGTTTCATTAATGTAAATTGGCTGTAGAGTGGTCGCTGTTTGGATAACAAACTTTCTACTGTACAGCATGGCGACTTTCTATAGCGGTGTTCTGATAGTGCAATTTTCTACAGCACAAGGTTGCACAAGAAAGCAACTATTGTGTTACAGGAGAACTACCTGTACAGCAGGAAGTTTGTGCTATCCAAACAGTGTCTACGTTCATCAATGGCGAGATAATTAATTGTGTTAATGAAATGAATAAAACACACGCTATAGCAGAATTACCTGTACCATAAGTAACACCCACTATGACAATGTCATATGGACTTGTGGCCAGAACAGCTCAAGATCTCAAAGCAGTGAGACCTGGTTTATGGTCCTCCTCAAAATCTTTGTTACAACATGGGTCATATCAAGTAACTTGTAACCAGTTGGTAATATGCAACAAATTATATTTTGTTAACGACAAGAGATAGACCAGGATGTGGTTTTCATCTACCACACCTGACCAAGCAGGCCCTGTAGTTTCTTTCACAGAGCAGTGAGCTGGTATTCCCCTACAACACTTGCTCAGGACAACCAAGGCCAGCCGACAAATGAGATTTACCTCAGCACTTACACCAGAGAACAAGTTAAAAAAAAAAATCGAAATTACATGGCTCTCGTCTCTGAGGATACGCTGAAACTCCATCCATTACTGCTCAGAGATACTGGTGGCACTTTGTGGATGCAATGTTAATCAGAGACCCTCAGTCGCTTCCAGTGAATGCTTAACGTTCCACTGAAATATTGAGAGGTGTTTTTTACATCTTGCTGTTGTATGGTGGAACACATTCAGAGTCAAAGGTCTATTCCAATTATTACTTCTTTGACTAAACTAACAGATCAGAGTGCTTATACAGTGGGAAACAATGCTCCAATTCTGGCTATACTGTGACAAGGAATAAAAGAGGTGGACAAATTTCCTGACCTAAATTAAACTGGGAAGTGACCTTATATTAAATAAAAGCTCCGATGTATTCCAGTCTTTTCCTGCTGCAATGCTAACTGCATTAAAGCTGACCTACAGCATACTCTTGCAGCTCACAAACTGATATGGTCAAGAAACACAATCAGGGATGGTGAAAAATTATGGTAATGGCGGTATTCTACACCACTTTCAGAAGGTTCAACCCATGGAATTATTAACCTGTGAAGGAGTAAAGTAAGATTTGATAGGGCACATTTCCAAACAATCTATATAAGCAGAGGTTCCAAGAACCCCTATTTATGGTTGCTCCAGACATGGATGTTAGTGCAGTAGAGAGGCAGGTAAACGATAAAGCTATGCCCATTGTGTTGGCCAGGAGACTTTTGAGAAAATTGTTTGCCTCAACCATACTCTACTCTGATCTTATCCTTCACTGTGCATTGTTAGTGAATCAAACGGAACTACTACTGATTTCTCCAAAAATGTATTTCAATATGTCCTGTAACTTTTCAATTAGAATTAATCCCAACTTGGCAGTGTTTTCTTTTAACTTATTTACGGGCTGTGGGTGTCAGTGGTAAGGTCAGTATTTCCTGCACATCTGTAATCGCCTTCGAGGCAGTGGCTATTACAGTGCAATGCAAGACCACTCGAGAGGGCAGTTATGCGTCAATCACATTGCTGTGGGCCTGAGGAGGCAGACTGAGTCAAGGTGATAGTCTTCCCTTCACAAAACCGCTTTTGAAAACCCCCCAAGGTTGGTTTTTCTCTGGATGGGTAACTTCACAGTCATCATTCTGAATATCAGCTTTTTTATTCCAGGCTTTATAATTTTATCTTAATTAATTCAATTTAAGTTCTCCAGCTGCTGTGGAGAGATTTGAACTCACGCCGGGGCCTCTGGATCATTAGCTTAGGAACACAGCAGTGTCATTCTTTTGATTCTCCCTTTGATATGTACAAATGTCAAAGCAGGACCCTGGGAGGCTTGTAGGTGCAAGTCGGAAAGATCATCTTGTAGATGATTAATCTTTCATATGCAGAGGGCCACAGAAGTAGGCTGATAATTCTGTGACAGTTAGGCAGCTGTGAAATTGAAGGTACGGCGCTGTACTGGTAACATAAAGGGTTCTGTGTGAAAACCAGACTGGAAGGTGACATGGGTCAGAAGAACTAGCACCCACACAGGCATGTCAGAAGGCCTCTCACAGCTTGTGAAGCATCTTTTGCCTTAGGATTTGATGGACAGACCAGTCAGGATGTGTAAATGAAGCCTTTGCCAGGGGACATGAAAAAGACGACCAGCCAGGAGTTGAAAAACTGAGTCAATGGCACTTTGTGTTGAAGTTTTTTCATTCTTCCATGAATGCAGGCATCCTCCAGTATTTGCTGCTTGTCTCTGTTTGCCCCCAAACTGAGCAGTTTGCTCAGCAATTTCAGACTTGCAGGAAATGAGGCATGAAGGCAGTGCTGATTAGAAAAAAACAGTGAGGGGTAATATTATAACAGAAGCCTTGGTTACAAAGGTGCGCAGGTCAGGGTGGATTGGCTATGCTAAATTGTCCCATAGCTTCCAGGGATGTGCAGGTTAGGTGGATTACTCATGGGAAATTGGGAGTTATGGGGTTGGGGATCTGGGTGGGATGCTGTTCGGAGGGTCAGTAAAAACTCAATGGGCTGAATGGCTTCTTTCCGCATTGCAGAGATTCTTTGATTTTAAGGCAGGTAAGAGTTGTCCACACTGTTGTGGGCCTGGGGCTGGAGGTAGCCAGATCAGGTAAAGGTTCGTTCCCATAAGGTCACTCATGAACCAGACAGGACTTTACAACAAATGATGACAGTTGACATATTCACCGTCAATGATATTTTCTTTCAATTTCAGATTTAGTCACTGAAATCAAATTTCTCCTGCTGCTGTGGAATAGCACAGACAGAGGATGAGCCTGGGCCTCTGGATTACTAGTCCAGTGACATCATCACTGTGCTACCACCTCCTTCCAAACTGTGAGGAACAAGACTTAGCTCTACACCACTGTTAGGCATTATGATCAAGTATCTAATTGTATAACAGTTACCATGCATTCAATAGATCCACTTAGGCACTTTACAGCCTCTAGACTCAATACTGATGTCAACAATTTTAGAGCATGCTCTCCGCCCTCCATTTTCCTGACTGCCACCCTCCCCAGCCGTGTCTGGGTCTCAGCAAAGCGAACCAATTTGCTTGTTTCCACACATCTATTTGTACCCATTTTCCTCCTCTATCTCTCCTGCCTTTGCCTTTCACTCTGGGCACCCTCACAATCTGTTCACTTGCTCCTCCTCTGTCCGAAGCATTAAAAAGACACTTCCCAGCTCCTTCCCATTCAGAAGAGGAGTCATACGGGATATGAAACATTAACTCTCACTTCTTTGTCCACAGACGGTGCCAAATGTGCTGAGTCTCTCCAGAACTATGTTTTAATTTCAGATTTTCAGTATCCATGCTACTTTACTTTTCTATGACTATCAGTATGTCAAGTTGCTTATTTTGAGGGGTAATTTACAAGACCATTCAACAGGTTGTAACTGGGTGATCGAGGATCAACAGCAGTGGGTCTGACATACAGACACAGGAAAGGTCAGTGACCTCAGAGAAGCAGCACACAGTGTTCTTGGAACTTGTTGTGACCTGTGCAATAAGGAACCTTATAAACAAGATTAATACTATCAGGAGTCGATTAACAGGTGTCTTTTCCATTTTGTTGGAAATTTTCCCCTCATTTTGGCATGTGATAGCTTGATTGGACTATACATTGAAAATAGGAATAGCAGTAGGACGTTCAGTCCTTTCAGCCTGCTCCACCATTCATCGCTAATCGACCAACTCAGTCCCCTGTTCCCACATCTTCCCCCATACCCTTTGAGCCCTTTAGCCTCAAGAATTAGACTGAATTCTTTCTTGAAAACGTTCCATGTTGTGGCTTCAACTGCTTTCTGTGACAGAGAATTCCACAGGCTCACCGCTCTCTGGTCAAAGACACTTCTCCTCCTCTCAGTCTTAATGGGCCTTCTCTGCATCCTCAGACCATGCCCCCGAATCTGGGCTCCTTGGTCATCAGAAACATCCTTCCTGTCTTTCCCCTGCAAGACTTTTATAGGTTTCTATGAGATACCCTCTCATTCTTGCTGATACTCCTGCATTCTTCCGTACATTTATTGTACTATGGTAACTTTAAAGAATCTAAGGAGATGGTGGAATAGCTCAGTCACTATTACGGCTCACGTGAAACAGATGAACAAGTGTGTCTGATTGCCCCAGAGACAAATGGTTGCATGAGTAAAACAGACAACACATCAGCTTAACAAGAACTAGGTTTTAAGCCAATGCACAGAAGCTGGATCTCACAGGACATGAGGCTAGGTCAAGCCTACTAACAGAATGCCTCGTGACAATCTTCTCTCATTTTTAGTTACAAGCTCAGACAGTAAAATGACAGGATTGCATTTACATAGCACCTTTCATAACTTCAAACTATGCTGATGTGCAGTCACTATAGTAACTGAGGAAGGTAATTTGCATGCAGCAAGCTCACACAATCAGCAAAACCCAAATAATCTGATTTACAGAAGTTGGTTCAGGAATAAATATTACCCATAACAAAGGTAATAGCTCCCTGGCTCTTCCTTGAGGTGGCGCCACATTGTCTTTTACATCCAACCAAGTGGGCAGAATGGGTCTTAACGACTGAATTGAAAGATGGAAACTTTGACAGTGTAGCACTGCCCACTACTGACCATGGGAGGGTGGGCCTGGATTTTGTGCTCAGCTCTCTGTAGGTTTGAGGCATCCCTGCTCCAATGTCCTGATTCAGAGGTGAGTGTATTAGTCAATCATGGCTGGCATTCCAGGGGATTTCCCACGGAACAGGAAATGCCAATTCTGACCACTTATTGCTTTTGACATTTCTCCCGACAATCAACTGGCTTTACGCACTCAATATCTGAGCTGCCCCCACTGCCACTCCACGAATGAGAGGGATCCCTGTTTCTGCTCGTGGTCTTAGTAAGGTACAACATATGGAGAAATTACGTTGCCTTTAATCACAAATCGGTCATGCTTCCCTTACCTATGGAATTCACAGGCCAGGAATACCCAAAGACCACCATGCAAAAGAAGAAGATAACCACTGGAACTCACTAGCAGCCTCAGCTGATCCAAAGTTTGTCTGCCCAAATGGATTTCTAGCACTTGCATCCAAGCTCGGCCTTCTTCCCAGTCCGCTAAAGAATCCACTTCCAGGTGTCGCGGAACCAAAAACCGGCTGTGCACTAGTAGGCTGCAAAGAAAAAGTGAAAATTCAGCAATGCCCGACTTTCAGCTTCTGGCAAAATTATTGAGGTGTCTAGCAGCATCAAATTGATATTTGTTTGGTGCATTTAACATAGTGAAATGCCCCAGGGCTCTGCACAGGAGGGTTGTCAGACAAAAGTGATTAAAAGAGGGATGGTTCAGGAGCTACTTCAAGGATAGAGAAATGGAGAGCTGAGGAGTTGGGTGGGTGTGCAACGAAGAGAAGTTATGGAGCCTAAGGTACAGCCATCAATAGAGGATTGAAGAAGATCGAGGTTTAAAGGAGTGCAGAAACCTTAACCCAAGGAGGTCATAGAGACAAGATCATTCAGGAATTTGAGAACAGAGGTGAAAGTTTTAAAATTGAGGTTAGTCTGGGAGCCAGTGTAACGTTGGTCAGTGAGTTCAGGATTATGAGTGGGTGGAGTTTGGGAAGTGATGGGTAGAGTTTCAGACAATTTAATGCTTCCAAAGGACTGTAAACACAAGATAGGGGCAAATAGCCTGTTTCTGTGCTGTATATCCCACATAATCCTACAATATCTAAACTACTGACAACGTCACCTCAACTCAGTTCCTTCTTTGGAAGGACTCACCTCTGTACATCAGCAGTGCAGCAACTGAGAGCTAACCCGGACATCAGTGCACATTACCCAATACAAATATGTTGTATTTCACATGGGCTATAAAACCAAACAAATAATTTGCAGCTGATTTTGTGCTGTTCTACTTTAGGCCGCAGCTTCACACATGCTTGTGAGTCAGAATTATGAGTAAAGGACACAGGAACAGGGAGAGACCATTCAACCTCTCAAATGCATTCTGAAATTCAAACAGATTATAATTAGTGTTCACCCTAACTCCATTTACACACCATGGCGTCAGACCCTGTACTAGCCTTGCGGATGAATCCATGCTGCACTCACCCTCAGGCCTATATATCTTGCACAGTGCAGACACCCAGAACTGAATGCAGTGCATTAGAAACGTGGTCTGAACAGAATTTTAACAAACTGCAACATAACTTGCTCAGCTTCGCATTCTAGACTCACGAAGATAAAAGCCAAGATTCAGTTAGTCATTTTAAATACTGTCTACTAGCTCTTCATGATTCTGGACTTAGGATCATTAAGTTTCTCTGTTCCTCCAAAGTTGCTGGCACTTGATTTAAAAAAAAAGGCCTCAATCTATCCCAGGTCCTAACTGAATGCCTTGTAACTTTCCTACCATCTTCCAACTGCCACAGATTTACCCACTCAGTTAATTTGTCACTTTGCAGGTTCATGCCCTGAAGGTTGGGCCAAATGGCCTGTTTCTGTACTGTATATTCCACATAATCCTATGTAAACTACAATTTGTAGGCTGCTTACATTGCCACCTGACTTAGTGCTGCGAGCAAACTGGGATACATGGCTCTCATTCTATGTCACCGATAAATACAATGAAAAACTGGGGCCCCAGCACAGACCCTTGGGGAATACCACTAGTCACCTCTGGACAATGGATCACAGGAACCTGCCTGAGTACATGTGCAGTGGCAGCTAGTGAAGCAGTTGTAAACATTAGTCACCTGCTCCACCACTCAACTCTTTCCGTTCAATGTGAAAGGAAAACACAAAAGTCAGGAAAACCACAGGGGATTTTGGCAGCAGCAGGAATGTATTTATCAGCTGGTTCACATACAGAACCACAGCATTATTACAATCAGACGATGCGACGGAGGCCATAAAAGATAAACAGAAAATGCTGGAAAAGTACTCCGTAAGTCAGGCAGCACCCGTGGTAAGAGAGACGCAGTCGGATATTTTAAATCGATAAGTGTTCATCAGAGCTGGAAGAAATTTGAGATGAGAGGCAGGAAATAAAGGGGTGGGGTGGGAGGTGTCTAGAAGAACATGAGATAAGGGTTTCCAAACATGACTGCCTCCGAGGGCATGGACCAAACATGCAGGATTGTGAGCTTGGGCTAGGAATGGCAATGTCGATCAGAGGCTCTGGCCAGAACAGCAATTTTCTTCCAAGCTAACTTGTCAATAGGTTGATTTTGTCACCTTCATTAGCTGTTCTGTTTAGAGCAATGATTGACTAATTGGAAACTTCCTTGGACACACTGGTAATGGAGGTAGTTTGAACATGCCTTCTGGCGAAGGGAAAGACAGTTCATCAGCTGCGCATCAGCTGAGGCTCTGCTAGACGCAACAGCATGATTCCTAGCTCTGATGAATCAACAAGCTCCTCAAACTATTGTGGACCTTTGTTTCTAGTGAAAAACTGCACCCCTGCAGTGTTCTCTCAGTGCCAAGATGATGTGTAGTAACTGGCAATGTGCCGTGCAGAACTCAACAGACCACGTGCAAGGGTTGGTCCCTTTATGATCCGGAGGAGGACAGTCACTGACGGATTGTGTGGTGCAAGAAACAGGCCTGTACAGCAAGAGGGAATGTACAGGACGACACAGAGAACATAACTGGCATAAAAGCCAGAGGGAGGGAGGGGTTTTGTTTAAATATGTGGAATGCAGTGGTTGCAAGATTAATGGGAGCAGAATTATACACACACAGTGTAAGCGGCCACGCAGCCCCTCAAGACTATCGTGCTACTTTTAAGATCATGGCTGATCTGATGACTCCACATTCCTATGCCCTTTGACCCCGTTGCTTATCGAGAACCTGTCTACCCTGCCTTTAACTATTTCAAGGGGTCTGTTGCCACTGCCTTTTGAACAATTTCGATGACTCCTGGCCCACTGTGAGATAAAAATTCCTCCTCATTTCTGTCTTAAAAGGGTAACCACTTATTGTTAAAGCAGTGACCTTTAGCTTGAGGTTCCCCCCACATCCTTTCGACATGTAACCTATCAGACTGCTCAAAATCTTATACTTTCCAATCAGTCACTTTTCATTCTTCTAAACTCCAGCGGATACAAGCTGAACGTATCCAACCCTTCCTCATTCAACAACTCAGGTATGAGTTTAATAAATCTCCAAACTGCTTTCAAAGTACTTACATCCTTCCTTAAATAAGGAGACCATTACTGTACACAGTACTCATTGTGGCCTCACCAGTGCCTTTCATAACTGAGGTATAACATCCCTATTTTTGTATTCAATTCACTCACAACAATATCGTCTTAGCTTTCAATTAGCATTCAACAGTAACTCTCGAAAGGAAATTGGATAAATACTGCCAGGGAAGGAAATATGGCCATTTGGAAACACACTTTCAAGAGCCAACACTGACTCAATGGGCCGAATGGCTTCTTTAATGGTCAGTAAGATGCTACAATAGGCGGCACTGGGCTGCAACTGCATGACAAAACAAATGAGAGATTCTCTTGACAACAGCTTGAGTGTTGCTGTTTTACTGCACCGTTTCTTACACAGTGACCCTCTGATTCCATGAGAATGCTTGGGAAGACGCAACTCAGTGCATTCAAATTGAATGGGATCTTACCTGACCAAACACATTGGCGGAGCCTGTAGACTGACCAAATACAGAGCCTGAAGTGTTGCCAAAACCTGCAAAGTATAAAGATTAATAGCAATTAGGAGGTGCAACCATTTTACTATCTTTAATCCATTTTAAGCTATACAGATATGTCATAGGCATGTACAGCATGGAAACAAACTCTTTGGTCCAACTCATCCATGCCAACCAGATACCCTAAATTAATTTAGTCCCATGTGGCCCATATCGTTCTAACTCCTTCCTATTCACATACCCATCCTTATAAATGTTGTAATTGTACCAACCTCCACCACTTCCTCTGGCAGTTTGTTCCATACATGCACCACCCTCTGTATGAAAACGTTGCCCCTCAGGTCCCTTTTAAATCTTTCCCCTCTCACCTTAAACCTATGCCCTCTAGTTTTGGACTTCCCTACCCCGGAGAAAAGACCTATTTGCTCTATCCATGGCCCTCATGATTTTATAACATGTTTGAGGAATGAGAATATTTGTTGCATCACAGACAACTGAACATATGATTCTGTGACTCTTACAGTGGAGTCAGAGTTGTTACAGCTTCAACAGGCCATATCTGCTCCGACTCTGTGAATGAATAACATATCCAGTACCATTTCACCGCCTTCTCCTACACTTTCCTTCTTAGACAATAGTCCAATTGCTTCCTGAAAGCCTTGATTAAACCTGCCTCCACTACACACACAGGCATAGCATTTCAGATCTTAACCATTCACTTTGTTAAAAAGTTTCTCAAGTCTCCAATATTCCTCTTGCCAATGACTTTAATTCTATGCATTCTTGTTCTCGATTCCTTCCAACACTGGGAACTCCGCTGAATAACCCCATATTCAAAATAAGGGCAGAATAGAGTGGGGGGGAACCATGGAGATTACGATGGACAAATACATGAATAGGAAGGTAATAGAGGAATACGAATCATGTAAGTGAGAACAGTTTTAGTGTGGAAGGGCAAAATGTGTCAGTGCAGGCTTGGAGGGCTGAAGGGCCTGTTCCTGTGCTGGATTGTTCTTTGAAGAACATCAATTTAAGGTGATTGGCAAAAGATCTAAAGGCAACAAGATAAAAAGCAGTTTTTTTTTTTAAACACAGACTGGTTAGCACCCGGAATGTGCTGCTTCAGGGTGTGGCAGAGGCAGTGGCTTTCAACAGGAAATTGAATCATTGCCCAGGTAGAAAAGATTTGCAGGGTTGTCAGTAAGAGTTGGAGCTGGGGATGAGGACAGTTTGCTTTTGCAGATAGCCAGCACTGACATACTGAATGGCCTCCGTCTGTGACTCTAGACACAAGATGGTCAAAACAACTGGGGAACTGGCTGCAGAGAACAATGCTAGGTAGAAATAGGAAGGAAGTAAGCCACACATCATTTAGGTGGCTGGGAAAAACTAAATTGTGCCAAACTTGAGAATGGACAAAATGGTGGGTGGGAGAGAGAAAGAGAGAGAAACCTGCAGAGATAAGCTTAAGTCAACCATCGCTGGGGATAAAAATAAGTGCTGTACCTGATAGAGTTCTGATACTGCAACTAACAGATACTCAGCCACCATGTCTCATTGGAGGACAGCCTAGCCCCATACATTCTGCACATGTTGCACATACAGGCAAAGGTTGGCCCACATTTGCTGCTGCGGATTTCCCCCTTGCCCACATCACAAAGCGTCATGGTCCAGGCCATTGCTCCAGTTCATTCGACCCAAAGTTAAAACAAAACAGATTGCTTTGACACTAACCCTGCCCCACTGCAGTCCACACCCCTCAATCCACTCTCCCTCAAGGGAGGAATGGGCATAGTTCGTATCTGCTCAACAACAATTTCCATGCACTGGCTGGAACAAGGATTTGGTCAAATCAATCAAGCAAGGCTTCAGCTGTACAGTGTGTAAAAATAAGGAAAAGACAATTAATATTTCCTTCTATTTTCAAGGTGGCAGCTTAAAATGGCTGCTTTACAGTGTCCCTGTGTATCGAAGCAAGTAATCAGCTCCAAACCAGAGCCTCACAATCACTGGGCTTTATTGATGGAGTGGTGGCACAGACCAGTCACTATCCAAATGGATGACAGTAAAGGTTCAAGAGGCTCTTCTGAAGTCTATTCTCAATTGTTGCTGCCCTGTACACTTTAAATTGTCATACAGTCATACAGTACACAAATAGACCCTTTGGTCCAGCTAGTCTAAGCGAACATAATCCCAAACTAAACCAGTCCCATTAGCCTGCTCCTGGCCCGATCCCTCCAAACCTTTCCTATTCACGTACTTATTCAAATGTCTTTTAAACGTTCATCATATTCATATCCACCATTTCCTCAGGAACAAACTTCCACTTGTTCACTGAAAATTCATTCCACTTGCAAACCATCCACTGCGGTAAAAAGTTTGCCCCTCATCTTTTTTAAATCTCTCTCCTCTCACTTTAAAAATGTGTCCCCTAATCTTGAAATCCCCCACCCTAGGAAAAAGACAACTACCATTAACTCCATCTATACATCTCGTTACTTTATAAACTTTTATCAGGTCACCTCCCAAACTCCTACGCTCCAGTGAAAGAAGTCCCAGCCTATCTTTATAACTCAAACTTTCCACACCAGGCAACATCCTGGTAAATCTCTTCTGAACTCTCTCCAGCTTGGTAATATCCTTCGTACAACTGGGCGACCAGTACATTCTGGGGGTTGAACTTTGCCAAAATTGAGGATACTCTCCATATTCTCCTCTTTTGGTCAGGGCTTTTCAGGAAAGTCCTGAAAATGTGGCAACAATTTCAAAGCTACAATGCTGAACCTCCATCATCATTACAGTGCCTCAGTTTCTGGAGAGGACCTAATAACTGATGGGGTGATAATTTGTGCTCAATTACGAATAATACTAGTTTCTAAATTTTCTGAACGTCAAATGAGCGCGGAAGCAGCTGATGAAAGGGAAATTATTCAACTGCAGTGAAAGTTTAATATACGATTATTCACAAGGAAAAGTCATGTTTATTTCTAAATCAAAGAGTTGGACATGTGCCTGCTCCACACACTTAGCTGTTTCGCATTTTGATTGAAAATTGCTCCCTCAGAGATGGGGGACAAACAATTGAAACACAACATGAACTGAAGGAAGAAAGAAACTCATGGGAAAAAAAATTCATAACATCCATAACTTTGTGTGTGTGTGTGTGTGTGTGTGTGTGTGTGTGAGAGAGAGAGAGAGACAGAGGGACTGTGAGTGTGTGTGCGAGAGTGTGTGTGCGAGAGTGTGTGTGCGAGAGTGTGTGTGCGAGAGTGTGTGTGCGAGAG
>JAHRHZ010000036.1:0-21646 GCA_024137785.1 Ginglymostoma cirratum
CACTTCTCAACATAACTTTTCCAAAGTTGGCCTGGCACAGGGGATGCAGTTTAGGAAGACGAGGGATTTCCAACGTAAGGCAAAGTTGAGGAGATTCTTTTCTGAGGGTCTTTGGAATTCAGAGAACAGCCGGGGCTGGGGCGTTGATCATATTCAAGGCCGAACGAGACAGGTTTTGATCGCCAAGGAAATCAGGGGTTATTGGTGGGGAACGAGCTGGAGCAGTACGCTGGGATCGTGCAGGAGACTCGACGGGCTGAATGGCCCATTGCTGTTGCTAATTTGTGTTCTTAAAAGCTGCCAAGGAGCTGAATGGGAGGCGGGTATTGGGACTGCAGTAGCGGGCAATGCCAGTGATGGCGCTGTTGAAGCTATGAAGCCATCCAACGAGCTCAGCAGCACCACCAGACCCTTTTTGAAGGTACTGAGCCATTTGAAATGCCTGCACTGTGATGCTGTCAAACTCTGAAAATATTATAAAAATATTATAAACTAACAGGCCTGAAAAATAAATGGCTTATGCACCATTTTAGCTGTGAGAAAGATCCATGCACAGCTGGTTTTAAAAATAAGATGGGCGTGCTATGGCGGTTCTGGTTTTTTTTTTGCTCATTTAACCTGATTTTCCTTAATCAGACTATTGTGTTCCTTTAGAGCAGGCTTGAACCTGGGACTCCCAGTCTAGGGGTAGGGGCACTACCACTGTGTCACAGGAGGGCTGCTAGTTCTGCTACTTACCTCAGTGATCTGGATTTGAATCAAGTGCGAAGGATTTTTGTTTTCATAACTGATCACCGACTGTTTCATGATTTGACGCAGTTTCTGATGTGAATGCGTTGACAGAGCTTAAGAGAGCTCTTCCATTTCCACATCCATTCCATCGGGATTGTTGGAGCAAGAGAGTTTCAGTTTAACCTTGTGATTTCCATCACTTGCATTTACAATAGTACCTTTCCTGCAGTAAACCCATCCCAAAGTACATTACTGCATTATAACCAGACCAGAAAATGGACGGACGTTCAATAAGACTTTAGCACCTTTGGAGGGTTACAGGCCAAATGCAGGCAAGAAGCACTAGTTTAGTTCGGGGACATGGTCAGCATGGACTAGGTGGACTGAAGGGTCTGTTTCCGTGTTCAATGATACTACTTAAAAAGTGTCTTAAAGAGGCAGGGAGCAAGGGGCAGAGGTTTAGGGAGGGATTCAATGACTTTAAAGGGCCTGTGAGTTGAAAACACTGTTTGTAGAAATGCGTATGAAATCACTGAGGGAATCCAAAGGCCTGTGCGTTTTCCACTTGCTGCTGGTGGGGCATGTAATAGGAAACAGGAAACAGAATTGGTGTTTTTTTCCAATCTCCGTGGGGCAGAGCTGTGAGTTAGCTGGATTTCATGACAGAAACCCGAGCAAAGGAGAGGAGCAACGCAGCTCTCGGTGCTGAGGGATCTCACTGAGGAGCAGCAAAAACCAGACTGTTGTGATTTCTGGAGGCACATTTTGAACCCCATGTTATTGTTAGTTATGAACAGAATGTGCTGAGTATCAGGGTTAGGGAAGAGGGTATCCATTAATCATAGAATCCCTACAGTGTGGAACCAGGCCCTTCGGCCCAACAAGTCCATACTACAAGTCCACACATAACAAGGCGTGGAGCTGGATGAACACAGCAGGCCAAGCAGCATCATAGGAGCAGGAAAACTTGACGTATCGGGCCTAGACCCTTCATCAGAAATCTGATGATTTCTGACTCATTTCTGATGAAGGGTTTAGGCCCAAAACATCAAGCTTTCCTGCTCCTATGATGCTGCTTGGCCTGCTGTGTTCATCCAGCCCCACGCCTTGTTATCTCGGATTCTCCAGCATCTGCAGTACCTTTTATCTCTGATACAAGTCCACACAAGTATGCAACTGTACTGATACATCCAGCTAAATGCTGAGGGTTTGGATGAATCTTGGGGTAGAACTCCTCACTCTCACAGGAGCTGATTTATCATGTCACCATCAACTACTTAAAACAACACACGTCTCTGTCAACCTACCACTGAGCCACTGTGATACTCACTGTGATACAGTCTAACTGCTCTTGTCCTTCTAGAGGTGATGGCCATGGGTTTGCTGCACTACATGCTGTAGATGGCACACACTGCTGCTACTGAGTGTCAATGGCAGAGGTGGTGAATGTTGGCCAGAGGTAGGGACACAAGCTCTGTATCACAAGCACCTCCTATAAGGAAATGTGCACAATGCACAGTGTTAATGATACTATTGACACCTGGACGAGGAAACCAGAATTTGCTGTCCAGGTGCACGAGCCCAGGGAATGAGCCGGGACACCGAGTGAAGTTGCGTGTCCTGGAGCAGCCTGGGGAACGAGCCGGTACAGTGTGAGAAATGAGCCGGTACGGCGCTTGGGCTGTCAGCCCTGGAACACCGCGTGGGGAGTTCCTGAGTCCCGGGGCAGCACAAGGGAGGCGAATCCTGGTAAAGTGTGACTTACGTTGGTAAGGAGCCAGTGAGGAGCTGACTGTAGGCTGGTGTGATGTGAGACAATTGTTGGCGTTGGACCTGGCACCGTGTGCTGAGCTGCTCAACTTTGTTACTCTCACCGGACTGTCATGTAAATCCTTACCTTTTAATCCTCTTTTCTATAACAACATTTTTGTTTAACTCTGTAAGATTTGTTCCTGGGTACTTGTTCCTAAGATAGCACCATTAAAAGGCAGCCATTGTAAAAACTTTTCACTGTACTCCTGTACTTCTGTTCTGGAGTACATGTAACAATTAAGGATATTCTATTCTAGTCTATTGTATTCTATCTATTCCATTCCATTCTATGGGTTCAATCCCCAGCTGAAGAATTTAAATTGTGTGAATTTTAAGGTAGCCTCACTAAGGATGAACATGAAACAACCAGACTATTCTGAAAACCCATCAGGTTCACTAATGCCCTTTCGGGGAGGGAAATCGGCCATCCTTACATGGTCTGGCCTACACGTGACTCCAGACCCACTTACAATGTGGTTGACTCTTAATTGCCCTCTGAAATGGCCAAACAAGTCCGTCAACCACAGAGAAATTGACTGAGTACTGTGTGGGTGAACCTGTAAATGGTGGCTCAGGAATGGTGCTGACTACTGCCTCCTGGAAGGGAAATTGAAGAGGGGCAATAAATGCAGGCCCAGGCAGTGAGGTGCATACCCATGGATGAATACGACATGACGTCCAGTGCTTCCATTGGTTGTTAATGGAAGGAAGTGATGCAATTCGACTCAAAACATTGGGGGTACCATTAGTCAGGAGAACGTGAACCAGGGCAGCAGGTGGTAATACTTTCTGATGGAAGTTATTTGGGGGGTGGAGGGGGGGTGTTCGGCATGGTGGGAAACCCCCTGGAATTTATTCTCTCTACTGCCCCTGCCCCCAGCTGTGGCATCTGCAGTTGGCAGAGGGTGCCTCCCCCCTCAAGTCTATACAGTAGGGGGAACAGAGGGTGGTGGGGGAGTGTGTCCAGGTTGACTGCCAGGGTGGTTGATGTGGGTACCAGAGTGAAGGGATCCACATTCCCCCGGCTGGGGCAGATCACTGGAGATTATAAGGCAGGATTTTGAATCAGGACCCTGGGGTCAGTGTCAATGATACCTAAATTTCAGGGGTTAAATTGTGAGGCGAGATTAGACAAATTTAGAAGGTTAAGGGATGCTCTGCTCAAAGTCTTCAAGATATTAATGGGAGAAGACAGGGTAGATAAAGATAAACCATTTCCATTGGTTGTGGATTCTAGAACCAGGGAGCAGAGTCTGAGAATTCTGGCCAGACCGTTCAAGAGGGATGTTAGGAAGCACTTCGACACACTAAGGGCAGAAGGGGTTTAGAACTCTCTTCCACAAATGGCAATGAATACTGGATCAGTTATTAATTTTAAATCTGAGATCGATACATTTTTGTTAAAGTCAAACAAAAGATTGAGGGGCTGAATGGCCTGCTCCTGTTCCCATTGCTCCTGGTTCATTCTTATAATGTCAGTGTATTATGGGTAAATGTTGCTGCCACCAATCTTTCCTACTGATATTGGTCAAACTCTGATCCTAAGTGGGGAACGATACCGAGATGATGTATTTGACAGAAGACAGGCTTGTTCTTAATTATACTGTAAATATGTTTGTTAAATATCGCAAAGCAGTTCGTTACACTGCACCTCAGACAGAAAATTGTCGCTGGTGAGACATCAGACTTTATTTAAGAGGAAATTCACATTACTATTTTAACTACACGTAGTTAACACTAGCAGCTATCCCTGAAGGTCTAATTAGGACCCATGGTTAGCTACTCCCAGGAACAGTCCTTCACATTCTGAAACCCAGAAGGGAAGGCATGTATACTGGAGAATGACACACAATGATTCAAGTCATCTTGTATGCCACAAAGAGGAGTCCCAGTATGACCGTACATTTGATTCCATACCGCTGTATGCGTAGAGCTTATCTCTGAACCCCAGTTAAACCCATTCCGAGTACAGCCTTGTACAACCACCCACAGCCCCATTCTATGTCGGGAACAGTTAGTTATTTCTGTGCGAATTGGCTGCTTGGAGTCTACTGAGTGATAGATTTGGGGCAATATTCCCAGCCCTGGCATCTCTTGCTAAGCCACAGACCTGCCCAGGGCAGTCATGTAGGCAGAGAAATGTATCTTTAGATTTGTTGAAGCTGCTCTTGTAGTTTTAACTTGATGTCAGCACCCCGCCTCCCCCCACCAACTGTGCTCACACCTCAGTCATTTCCTGTGAGCCTTTGAGACCTGGGCCTTGCCTTCACTCTGAAGTGGCCAGCTTTGTGATGAGTTTGCATTGGTCCCCTTTTGCTGGTTTGTTTTTACTTGGAGGGTTTTGGGTGTGTGTGACTATGTGTGTGTGTGAGTGTGTGTGACTGTGAGTGTGTGTGATTGTGTGGTGTGTGTGTGTGTGTGTGTGTGTGTGTGTGTGAGCGAGTGTGTGTGTGTGTGTGTGAGCGAGTGTGTGTGTGTGTGTGTGTGTGTGTGTCCTCTTTCCACCAATCCTCTTGCCCCACCTTCATTCCACGCAGGAAGGATGCAGATGGTACCCACATAGGCAGTTGGCAGTGCCAAGATGTTATCAGAGTTGGCATTGCCTGTGAGAGCAGGTTGGGCAAATGCCAAGCTCTTCAGGTTCAGTTTGCATAAGGGGCGTTGTCCCTGCTGCACAGCAACTTGCATTTCTGTAGCGCCCTTCCCATATTTATTTTAATTGGATGAAATTCCACACCGAACCAAAGGGGTGGTTTTAACTTACAGCTTGGTCAAAGGCTGAGCCACTTGAAGGCCACTGTGGCAGTAATAACAACTTGGTTAGCTAGGTTAGTAACCCAGAAATTATCCGGTGACCCTCACAGCAGCTGGGTGACTTTACCTTTCTTCAATAAATCTGGATTTATAAGGTCACGTCAGCAGTGACAATCCGGAAACAACTTGATCATTGTAAAAACCCGTCTGACCCTGTCATATCCTTTGATGACAAACATCTGCTGTCATTGTCTGATTTTGCCATCACATGATTTCAGGCCCATGTACTCACAGAGTCTTAGAGCTGTACAGCATGGAAACAGACCCTTCAGCCCAACTTGTCCATGCTGACCAGATATCCTAAATTAACGTAGTCCCATTTGCCCGCATTTGGCCCGTATCCCTCTAAACCCTCCCTATTCATATACACATCCAGATGCCTTTTAAATGTTGTAATTGTACCAGCCTCCACCACTTCCTCTGGCAGCTCATTCCATACACGCACCACCCTCTGCGTGAAAAAGTTGCCTCTGAGGTCCCTTTCAAATCTTTTCCCATCTCACCTTAAACCTATGCCCTCTAGTTTTGGATTCCCACACCCTGGGGCAAAGACCTTGTTCTATTCACCCTATACATGCCTCTCATGATTTTATAAACCTCTATAAGGTCACCCCTCAGCTTCTGATGCTCCAGGGAAAATAGCCCCAGTCTATTCAGCCTCTCTCTGTAGCTCAAACCCTCAAACCCTGGCAACATCCTTGTAAATCTTTACTGAACCCTTTCAAATTTAACAACATCCTTCCTATCGAAGGGAGACCAGAATTGCATGCAGTATTCGAAAATTGGCCTAACCAATGCCCTGTAGAGCTACAACATGACCTCCCAATTCCTTTACCCAATCCACTGACCAACAAAGGCGAGCGTACCAAACACCTTCTTCACTATCCTGTCTACCTGCGACTCCACTTTCAATGAACTATGAATCTGCACTCCAAACTGTGAACCTGCACACAGCAATAGAAACATAGAGAAACAGGAGCAGGAGTAGGCCATTCTGCCCTTAGAACCTGCCCCACCATTCAATATGATCCTGGCTGACCGTCCAACTCAGTTGCTTGTTCCTACTTTCTCCCTGTACTGCTCATGGACTGCAGTGGTTCAAGAAGGCAGCTCACCACCACCACCTTCTCAAGTGGCAACTAGGAATGGGCAATAAATGTTAGGCCCAGCTAGCCACTCCCACGTCCCATGAGTGAATAGATAAAAAAAAGTACCCCGATACCTGTGGCCTACCAACCAAATCTAGCTCCTTCCTGAAAGCTTTCAATGTTTTGGCCTCACCGGCTTTAGAATCATAGCTGACTGTGGCAATGTGTGGTTGGCTCTGAAGTGGTCAACATGCTCAGTTTCATAAAATCACAGCAAAATAGAATATGGGCATGGACCTACAACAAACAGGTTGAAAAGGTGACTGCACTGTAAACTAACACTAGCCTTGTTAGTGCAAGCTCTGCATGGACAGAGGAAACAGATAGTGAAATAGAAGGGAGCCGAGGAGGAGCTAACAGGTTTGAGTCGGAGGATTGCAGAGTCCTGGGACAGAAGGATGATGATCGACGCTCTAACATGTGGTATTTGAACATCATGCCTGGCTGTTCGGGCCCTCTAGTCCTGCTCCTGTCTCTTGGCACACTTCCCAATAACCACCTGAAACAAGACCCCTGGGTGCAGATTCCCAGGGGACTTCTGAGCTTGGGAACTGTCGCTGGATATCCTGAAACCCCAACCTGAACACGTGCATTAAGCAGCTCCTTGATCCCTAGTCTTGAAATCAGCTCTAATGGGATGTAGGTAAAATAGACAATAAAAACCGAAAGAATTGCGGATGCTGTAAATCAGGAACAAAAACGAAGTTACTGGAAAAGCTCAGCAGGTCTGGCAGCATCTGTGAAGAAAAAAAAGATCAGAGTTAATGTTTAGGGTCTGGTGACCCTTCCTCAGAAGTGATGGTGGCTGGGATAACATCAGTTTATATGCAGAAAATAGGGAGGTGGGGGAGTAGGGAGTAAACGATAGGACAGAGCCCAAAGAGAGAGAAAGACAGTTGGACAGACAGAGGAGTTGCTAACCATCAGGCTGGGAGGGTGAATAGTTGTTAATGGGGACTGTTAGTGACTAACAACAGGGGGTGTGTAATGGCAGGCTATGTGGTAACAAGGCCTGGTGTGTAGGGTAGGGGCCTGGGACATGGGACAGTTAAGGCCCTAAAATTATTGAACTCGGTGTTGTAGGTAAAGTAGACATTCACTCCAGACAGACTTCCCTATGACTGCTTACAGTGAATCCACATCCTTCACATGTGCTGGCACCTCGCTGTGCTATTCCTGAGCCTAGCCTGGTTCTCTGCTTCCATAACACGGCTTTTTGGATCCACCTGATTTTGGGGTTCAGCTCAAGAGCAGTTGGACAAAATCCAAACCTGAATAAGCTGGGGCTGTTTCCCCTGGGGCGTCTGAGGCTGAAGGGTGACATTAAAGACGTTTATAAAATCATGAGGGGTACGGATAGGGTAAATAGTCAAGGTCTTTCCCCCAGGGTGGGGGAGTCCTCCGTTTCAGGTGAAAGGGGAAAGATTTAAAAGGGGGCAACTTTTTCACACAAAGTGTGGTGCATGTATGGAATGAGCTGTCAGAGGAAGTGGTGGAGGCTGGTACAGTTACAACATTTAAAAGGCATCTGGATGGGTATATGAATAGGAAGGGTTTAGAACGATATGGGACAAAAGCTGGCAACAGGGACTAGACTAATTTAGGATATCTGGTTGGCATGGACAAGTTGGACCGAAGGCTCTGTTTCCGTGCTGTATATCTCTACGAATTTATCCATTTATAGTAATCAAACCTCAGTCATAGAAACCAGGGGCTGGAGTAGGCCATTCAGCCCTGGGAGCTCACTTCACTGTTCAGGATCATCATGGCTGATCCTCTATCTCAGTCAGATCTCTTTGGGGTTTTCATTGTTTTATTACAGAGTTACAAACCCCCTAGCTCTCAAAGTTTATCTTGATGACTGAGTGCCTTGGGCCATTTCTAAATGCTGAAACGTATCAAGGATGATCATGTCCTGGTCATCAAGTGAAAAGACTGAAAGGTGATACTGATTGCTGGATGATATCTGTCCAAGACCTGACGCCATGAAAAAAATTGCATTTCTAGTTATTTTTAGGAAGTTCATTTGCCGTGCAAAATGCATAAATAACCAATTTGTTTTCACAATAGTCTCATGACACTGCTCATTGACCTTCAATGTCATGTGTCGTCTACCATCCAACTCCTTGGTCTCATCAATGATTGATCATAGAATCCCTACAGTGTGGGAACAGGCCCTTCAGCCCAACAAGTCCACATCAGCCCATCCCCCTATAACCCAGCTAAGCACCACATGCCTGAACATTACAGGCAATTTAGCACAGCCAATCCACCCTAACCTGCACATCCTTTGGATTGTGGGAGGAAACCAGAGTACCCAGAGGAAACCCACGCAGACACGGGGACAATATGCAAACTCCACACAGACAGTTGCCTGAGGGTGGAATTGAACCTGGGTCCCTGGTGCTGTGAGGCAGCAGTGCTAACCACTGAGCCATCAAGACACGTGTTCAGACTGTTGTGCACACCATTAGAAACTTACTCATGGGAGGAATCAAATTACAATGTACTCAAACTCAATGAAAACGATGAGAGATGTAAAGATGGGTTGCTGGCTCGTTACCACTCACTCTATCAGGCAAAGTTAAAAAGATCCACAGGCTCTCCCCATCTCTCTTCAGTTTGTAACAGCACGGGTAGCGACCATTCAGTCTGTCGATTCCATGCTAGCTTTCTGTCAAGCAGAAATCCAGTTAGCCCCACTCTCTAGTCCCATCATCCTTTATTTCCTCAGGTGCCCATCCAATTTCCTTTCGAAATATCAAAAAAGAAATGTGAAATGCTGTGGATGCTGGAAATCTAAATCGAAACTGCTGGAAAACCCAGTTCCAAAGAAGAATCATATTGGACTCAAAATGTTAACTCTGTCTCCAGATGCTGCCAGACGTGCTGAGTTTCTCCAGCATTTTGGATTCATATCCCTTTTGACATCACTCATTATTTCCACTTCCTGCATCCTCATGGGCAGCTGGTCCCAGGGTAGAGAACTGTTGTCTGAGGTCATGGTTCTGAAAGAGTTAATGCTTGGGGTGAGACTAAACTCCACCCAGCCTCCAGGTGGAGAATCCATCAGAGTCTGCCATAGTCTCAAACTGGGGGCAAAGTTATCTTTTCTCCCATGTGGTTGGTTTTGTTAATGTTCCTTTGAGTTAATGCAGCCCATGTCTACGCACTCAGATGTAATAAACTGCACGGCGTTATCCAAGACTTCAGCCTCTTCCGCTGAGACCAGTTTGTGGTCCATCCTGTACCATCAGTGGTTGCTACCAGGTATCACATGGTCTTATAACAATGACCAAGGGCTGTTGTGGTAGTGTTCAAACCTCTAGGCAACGGAGGCCTGGGTTTAGGTCTCATCTGCTCCAGAGGCATGTCATTTCATTCTCCTTGAAAAGAGTACTTACAAAATAGCTATGAGACCTGGCATTGAAGTGCAAAAAAAAATCAGTAATGATCTGCCCTTTCCTGGGCAATTTATAAATGTGAGGGCTGTTGTGGTAAAGACCCTATCTCTGAATCAGGTGACTTGGTGTGTCATACCATCTGTATACAGGTTGCTAATTGAATATCTACAAGCCCCACCTCCATCTCCTATCTACTAACCTCATCCCACCCCCTTGACCTGTCCGTCCTCCCTGGACTGACCTATCTCCTCCCTACCTCCCCACCTACACTCACCTTTACTGGCTCCATCCCCGCCTCTTTGACTTGTCTGCCTCCTCTCCACCTATCCTCTCCTCTATCCATCCTCTATCCGCCTCCCCCTCTCTCCCTATTTATTTCAGAACCCTCTTCCCCTCCCCCATTTCTGATGAAGGGTCTAGGCCTGAAACGTCAAGTTTTCCTGCTCCTATGATGCTGCCTGGCCTGCTGTGTTCATCCAGCTCCACACCTTGTTATCTTGGATTCTCCAGCATCTGCAGTACCTATTATCTCTGATACAATTATGATATGTTGTCTTTTTAAATCAAAGCTTTTCCTCGTATTCCCCCTGCCCAGCCCATGCACTGTATACTTTGCCTGGAATTGTAAATCCCGGCTCTCAGGTCCTCTGGTTCTCTACCAGGAAGTAACGGGAGCAGCCCTTTAAGAGTTACAGTGGCAGAGACCTCGTCTCTGGTTTGTTACGGTGTCTGCTCCAGGGGATAAGAAAGCACCATGGACAATGTGAACATACAAATTAGGAGCAGAAGCTGCCTTTCAAGCCTGCTCTGGTTTTTCAATAACATCATGGCTGATCTGTTTGTGTTTTATCGCTGATTCTCCTGCCCTCCTATCCACCTCCACCTTATAAATATTCAACGATCCTGCCCTGCTTCCTCTGAGGAACTTTGCACAACTCTCTCCTGAGAAAACAAATTCTCCTTATCTCTGTCTGTAACAGGGCGATGCCTAAATTTGATTCTGGGTAAGGAGGGACTGTCTTATGATGAGAGGTTGTGTAAATTGGGACGATACTCATTGGAGTTTAGGAGAATGAGAGGCAACCTTATTGAAGGACTGGACAGGGTATGTGTGGAAAGGTAGTTTCTCCTTGTGGGAGAGTCTAGGACCAGAGAATAACGGTCACCCACTTAAGACAGAGATGAGGAGGAATTTCTTCTCTGAGAGGGTAGTGAATCTTGGAATTCTTTATCACGGAGGTCTGTCGAGGCTGGGTGCTTAAGGCTGAGACAGAGATTTTTAATCAGTGAAGGGAATCGAGGGTTAAGGGGAGAAGGCAGGAAAGCGGAGTTGAGGATTGTCAGATTAGCTGTTGAATGGCAGAGCAGACTCGATGGGCAGAATGGCCTACTTCTGCTCCTATGTCTTATGATTTTATGGTGTTAAAACACTGTACCTTAAGTTCTGGGCTGATCCACAGGAGGGAACATCCTTTCCACATCCACTGTGTCTGGTCCATTCAATATGTTTAAAATCCCAATGCCGTCACTGCTGAAAGAGACCCAGTCCTCACAGAACGTGCTCAAAGTTTGCGTGGAAGTAAACAAAAACAACATGTGAAGTGTTTTGATGTCCTCAAGCCTCTGGTTGGTGATGAAAGATCACAGGAATTGTTTTTAAATGTATTTTTCTTCCCCAGCCTTGACTCCCTTTGTGAATCGATGTTGAAATGTCTCTGCTTTTCATTTCCAGAGATTTCCTTCCTCGCGGATCTGGGATTGTGACCCGAAGGCCCCTTGTTCTTCAGCTGATTAACTCTCCGACAGGTATGGTGTGGCGAGATGAATAGTACGACCCTGGTGAGCTATTTCTCCCCCTCTTATTCTGCCAGGCTGTGTGGTTCCAACGCTGCCCACCAACATGGGGCACCCTATGCCAGATTTCCATGGCTTTAGTTCCTTTCATCTCCGTGGATCTTGTCACCCAGGCAACCCCAAGATGATGTCAAATCTGTGCGAGGTGACTGATTCAATCCTATGCCCCACCATTTTCTGGGAGATCATGTGCTTCCTGAAGAACCCTCTCCTTTGTGACACTTCCCAGGGTCAGGTTGGGCACAAGATGTCTCATTTTACCAGTAAAATAGGAATCTGTGTAAGGTTTCATCCTTGGCTCAAGGAGGTTAGAGGCTGCTTTGTTCTAAAGCCTAAAACTCAATGAAGAAGCTGTAAAATAATTTGCAAGAGGACAATTGTAACATGCTAAATTAGACTTTGAAATTTAAAGGTGCTATCTGCAAGGAGACAATGGCCTCATGGTATTATCACTAGACTGTTAATCCAGAGGCTCTTGTAATGATCTGGGAACCTTGCCATGGCAGATGGTTGAATTTGAATTTAATTGAAAATCTGGAATGAAGAGTCTAATGATAACTATGAAACTGTTGGGGTTCACTAATGCCTTTTAAGGAAGGAAACTGCCCTCCTTGCCTGGTCTGGCCTACATGTGACTCCAGACCCACAACAATCTGGTTGACTCTTAACTGCCCTCTGGGCAATTAGGGATTGGCATTAATGGTGGCCTGGCCTGTGATGCCCATATCTGGTAAACAAGTTCCTATGATAACAGTTGAGGGGTTCATCTCAGTATCCTGCTAACATTTGTACCTGAGACACTTCCCAACCAATGAGTTGAGGGATGTTATTCCACACTTCTGGAGCACGTGGGACTTGAGCCCAGGCCTCCTAGGCCAGGGACAGAGACACTACTGATGAGCTACAAGAGCCCCTGTCTGTGCTTGTCCGTTAGGTCATGACCCTGGACCTGCCTTTCACTTTCCCCAGGTCAAATAGCTTGCTGTTGAGCCCTGCCCTTTCTGCACTGAGGCAGACATGGACTCTTAATACTTGCCCATGGCACCGTTCCATAAATGTAAGATGACCAATGGAGGCAGGATTCAAACAACGCATCCGACTCTGAGATTGGGGGGAGCAAATTGTCACAGCTTTGGGGTTGGGGGGCCTCATAATTTGATTGACGTCACATTTAACAGGGTTTACCAACTCTAAGGAGGCTGAAGAGATTGTCAGCTAATGCCAGAAATCCTTAAGAAGCACGCCTCTGTAGAATCCTATTAGAAAGGATATTCCCTTACTCAAAATGAAGATTTCAGCCTTTCAATTAGGTCACCATCCCATACACCCTCTCACAAGAGAGGGTTGACTGGTAGGTGAGGTGTACAAGATGATGAGGGGCATGGACAGAGTGGGATAAGGGACAGTTGTTCCCCTTAGTTGAAGGCCCAGTCATGAGGGGACACAGATTCAAGATGACGGGCAGAAGGTTTGGGGGGGATTTGAGGAAGAACCTTTTTATCCAGTGGGTGGTGACAGTGTCGAAAGTGCTGGCTGGGAGGGTGGTAGAGGTCAGTTGCCTCACATCCTTTCAAAAGGTTGATGGAATGAGCACTTGGTACATCATAACATTCAAGGTGATAGATCAAGCAAATGGGATTAGGTTGAAGGTCAGGTATTTCTTCATGTGTCATGTGTCAATGGGCTGAAGGGCCTCTTCTGCACTGTATGATTCCATGAGTTGAATCTGAGGGGTCAACACATCTCTCAGCTGAGGTTAGAAAGGTGGCACCTTTTATGGCTACTTCACCTGGTGGCAGGAATTGAACCCATGCTGTCAGCATCACAAACCAGACCCACCCCCCCAGCAAAGACCCTGAGGGACAGGCTCTATACTGGCCCCTTCAATACTGGAGATCTTGAAGTAAAGACAGGGAAAGCTGGAAAAACTGTGGGTCCAGCAGGGTTTGTCGATGAGATCATGAGTCGGAGTTTGACAGGACTAAATGTTTCAGGGGGTGGGGATGGCCTAGTAGACTATCACTGGCTATTAATCCATAGACTCAGGAAATGTTCTAGGGATCCAGGTTTGAACCCTACCATGGCAGATGGTGGAATTTGAATTCACTATAAATCCGGCATTAAGAGTCTATTAATGACCACAAATCCGTTGCTGATTGAAACCATCTGGTTCACTAATATACTTTAGGGAAGGAAACTGCCATCCTTACCTGGTTTGGCCTACATATGACTCCAGGCCCACAGCCATGTGGTTGACTCTCAACTACCCTCTGGGCAATTAGGGAGGGGACAGTAAATGCTGGCCTAGCCAGAGATGCCCTCATCCCGTGAATGAATAATTTAAAAAATGCAGAGCCAGGGAAGACGGGTAGGTTAAAAACTGCAAAGCAAGAGGTCACAATTGTGCCAGTCATTCTGAGCAGAAGCAGATGTTCAGCAGAGCAGCTGTCCGCACGTCAAGGGGGATTCCAAAGTCAGCCACCAATAAACTGGGCCTGTGCTGAGGTGCAGTTAATCCGACCTCACGTCGTGTATTGGTACAATTTCTTAGTCATCTGCTTCCTCTGCCAAGATTCAGTCAAATGAAGATGGGTCTAGGCCCGAAACGTCAGCCTTCCTGCTCCTCTGATGCTGCTTGGCCTGCTGTGTTCATCCAGCCCCACACCTTGTTATCTCAAGCTGTCTCTGTTTGTGCTGTCGCTGCTGCTCTCTGTTATAGTGAGAGGTCTGGCTTGGCAGCAAGGGGCCAAATGGCTTCATTTTGTGTGTCCTGAATGTTCAGTGGTTCCTGTGAGGCAATTATACAAATCAGTGATGCCGATTAATCGATCTAGGAGCGAACCTTTCACGGTTTGGGATGAGGGATGTAGTCACTCCTGTCACTTCCTTGGTCCTCTGCACCTTCTACAGATTATAGAACATAGAACATAGAACAATACAGCGCATATCCTCCCTTTCGTTGTGATTTCTTACCCTACAGTGGGTACATTAAGAAGTGGCTGCTTTGGGAGGAACAGAGTGTCGTGAGAAGCGGGGAGGGGTGGGGAAATGGTGTATATTTTGGTTGGATGTGTACTTTTTAGATGTGAGGAGGTCTGTGTTTCTTGCCTTCACAGCTTAAGTAAAAAAAAAATTGCATCTTTCCTGAAAGAGCCACACAGTCAACACACAGGAATGTTTTTCTTTCTAAAATAACATGAGCTGCACAATTAAAGTTTTTTTTTGTGGATGTGAGTGCAGTCTTATTACAAAAAGACCCTTTTCTTCTGTTAGTTTTGGCATAGATCTGGTCCATTAAGCCCCCATTCATACATTGGGAGCCATATTGGAAAAATACAGGCTAAACAACCCCTACTGGGCCTCATGGTGCATCAGAACCTCTCTATCGCCAAGATAACAAATGTGAGCGTTCCTAAAATGCTGCTTGTCTCTCTAAAGTCAAACTGCCCCCTCAGCACTTAACTGTTGATTAGTTTGGTGCCCTCTTCATGGTCTTAATCCATGAACATGAAATTATTACTGACGCTGAGGAGCTGGGTTTTCTCTGTGCCAGTTGCAGAGCTGTGACAGAACTGCTGACACTGCAGAAACACTAGCCATTGAGACACGAGCGCACACACAACAGAGGAGCCTTTTCCAGGGTGCAGACACTATCCTTTTGTGCTTCATGGTGCAGAGGAGAACGGAGCTCTCAATCTCCCAGTACAGCTGTGCTGTGGGCCTTTTGACATGGGGGCCTCTGGAGGACTCCTTCCTGAACACACTCTGCCGTTTTATTTCTGATGATTGAACCCTATGCATTGGGGAGCGTGCTGTCTGCTCAGTGGTGGCCTCTTTGTGTGTATTGATTTGAGATAACTGAGGCTACACTCAGTCCTGAAGAAAGCAGTGATTTTCTTCCCCTGAGAGAATGGGTAAAAACGCTGGATAGGATTCAAATTCCAGATCAAGATTGGTTCTCCAAGCTTCCTACACGGCTGCCCTTAGTTGACCTCTAGCAGCAACAGCTCGGCTTTCAGCCTCACAGCACTGGAGGCTATGAGGTAGATAATTCCTCTGGCACAGGAAGATCCCAGGCCATTTCTGATCCCATTTTTCTGATGAAGGGTCTAGGCCCGAAACGTCAAGTTTTCCTGCTCCTATGATGCTGCTTTGTTCATCCAGCCCCATGCCTTGTTATCTAAGATCCCAGGCCTGATCCCTCCTTCAGCAGCTAACTGTGGCTCATGTCCTGCCCTACTTCAAGAAGAAGCACATTGATGTTAATGAGGTTGTTTTATTTAAAAAAGAGACTTGCATTTGCATGGTGTCTTTTCCGCAACTTTAGCACGTCCCAAAATACTTCACCACTGACTAAATCATCTGATTTTTTTTATTCATTTGATGGAATGAGGGGATCACTGGCTAGGGCAGCATTTATTGCCCATCCCTAATTGCCCAGAGAGTAGTTAAGAGTCAAGCACATTGCTATGGGTCTGGAATTTCCTTACCTAAAGGAGATTAGTGAAGCAGAAGGGCT
Organism: Ginglymostoma cirratum; assembly: GCA_024137785.1. Lineage (NCBI taxonomy): Eukaryota > Metazoa > Chordata > Chondrichthyes > Orectolobiformes > Ginglymostomatidae > Ginglymostoma > Ginglymostoma cirratum. The sequence continues at coordinate 16,284 of JAHRHZ010000036.1, forward strand.
TTTCCTGACATTTGACGGTGAATTCATCATCATCATTAGACTCTTAGTTCCAGACATTTTTTATTGAATTCAAATTCCGGCATCTGCCGTGGCGGGATACAAACGTGGATGCCCGGGATATTTTCCGGGTCACTAGATTAACAGTACAGCGCCAATACCACTAGGTCATCTCCTCCCTGTGGAGTGGATATTCCTGCGGGGAGAGAATGTAGATAGAAGGGTCATAATTTAAACATCAGGCCTCACCCACTTTGAAATAACTCCATACAAAGCCTGTATCCCATCACCAAGTCACACTTTATTTACACAGAGTCAGCGAGGTCTACAACATGGAAACAGGCCTTTTGGCCCAACTTGACCGTGCTGCCCAGTTTTCACAATTAATCTAGTCCCACTTGCTTGCGTTTGGTCATATCCCTCCATACCTATCCCATCCATGTATCTATTCAAATGTTTCTTCAAGGGCGAAGTTGTCCTAGCCTCTACCACTATTTCTGGCAGCATATTCCAGATACTCAATAAAAACCGAAAGAACTGCAGATGGTGAAAATCAGGAACTGATTTACAGCATCCGCAGTTCTGAGGAAGAGTCACCGGACCCGAAACGTTAACTCTGATTTTTCCTTCACAGCTGCTTCCAGACCTGCTGAGCTTTTCCAGCAACTTCTGTTTTTGTTCCAGGTACCCAACACTGTCTGAAAAAAAATGCCCACTGGACCCCTTTGTACCTCTTCCCTCGCACCTTAAACCTATACCCTCTATTTTTGGACTCCCCTACCATGGGGAAACACTGTTGGCTATCCACCTTATTGATGCCTCTCATGGTTTTATGGACCTTTCAGGTCACCCCTCAGTCCCCTACGCTCCAGAAGAAAAACGTCCCAGCCTAGCCAGCCTCTCTTCATAACTCAAACCATCCAGTCCAGGTAGCATCTTAGAAAATCTTTTTTGCACTCTTTCTAGTTTAATAATATCTTTTCTATAGTAGGACATCAAGAACAGCTTGCAGTTCTTCAAATGTGGCCTTACCAACATCTTGTACAGCTGCAGGGAGACATCCCAACCCCTGTACTCGATAATGTGACCAATGAAAGCAAGCATGCCAAAAGCCTTCTTCACCGCCCTGTCTTATGTGACTCCATGTTCAAGGAGCTAAGAAGCTGTATCCCTAGATCGCTTTTTTTTCTATAACATTCCTCACGGGCTCATGATTGTGTAAGTCCTTCCCTGGTTTGACCTACCAAAGTGTAGCACCTTACATTTATCTAAATTAAACTCCATAGAACATATAGATCAGTATAGCACACTACAGGCCCTTCGGCCCACAATGTTGTGCCGAAATTTTACCCTAAACCTAAGGCCTATCTAACCTCCACCCCTACCTTATACTATCATCCACATGCCTATCTAATAGCTGCTTAAATGCCCCTAATGAGGCCAACTCCACTACCCTCTCCGGCAATGCATTCCACGCCCCGACCACTCTCTGAGCAAAGAACCTACCTCTGACGTCTCCCCTTTGTCCCATCCACTCACTTTAAAACTATGCCCCCTCGTAATAGCTACCTCCACCCTAGGAAAAAGTCTCTGGCTGTCCACTCTATCTATACCTCTGATCATTTTGTCCATCTGCCATTCCTGAGCCTACATGAGCAGCCCTTGACGATAGAACTGCCACAGGCACCAGAGTGTCAGTATCTCTAACACTCACCCTTTTTTCCTATCTGCCAGGGCTCCTTGATTGGACTGGATTAACACACCCAAGCAGGGAACTCATATTCTATGAGGTCCAACAGGCTGACCTCTTACAATCACTATACATTTAAAATAGGGTTGAGGGTGAAATTTTCTGTCAGATGGTTGAGAGTCTCTGTAAATCTCTTCCTGAAAATGACAGAGGGTGCAGACTCTTTGTGTATAGTCAAGGCAAAGGTGGATGGATACTTAGGAAGCAAGGGGTGAAAGGTTATAAACGTAGTCGAGATTGTGGATTTTCCGTTACTTTTATGTCGACCATGACCTTAGTAAATGGTGGATCAGGCATGAGAGACTGAATTCCTGCTCCTTGTTTATATATTCATTGCCACTGTAATGGTGTAGATCATCAAGCAGCCAATTAGCACACAGTGAGCTCCTGCGTATAGGAAACAGATAATGTTGCTGATTGAGGATAAATGTTGGCCAGAACATCTGAAACACCCTTTTCTGTTATCGGGTCTTTTATGATATTGTATTTGGAGGTCTTAATTTAATCTTCCACCTGAAATACAGCATCACCTGACAGAAGTGTGGTCAATGGTGAGTGTAAGCAGACCGTGTTTGGACGGTGACTGAATCAGCCTTCACTAATTTTGCTATCTCAGAAGTGCTATGTTTGAAGTGACCCATTAATTGAAGAACCCAGACTACATCTGCTGGTCGGTCTTCAGCGTCCATGTTCAATGGTAATGGATCTGCATTTGATCGTGTCTTTGTAATAAGGGTTGGTTTTTTAAGGCTGTGGGTGAAGCTAGAGAGTCAAGTGGCTGACCTGACAAACGGAAGATTCTAGAAGATCTGAGGCTGTCTATAAAGACAACATTTGTCCCCAGCTTCTTCCAGAACATGCTGCTCAGCTTCAGCCGCTTGACACACAAACCCCACCTCTAGGCTTAAGTAATTTGCCAAGAACAAGATAAACACAATCAAATCCAGATTGAAAACAAGCCATTACACTGAATCTTGAAAAGCTGGCGTTTTCACATTAACTATTCTCTCCCCACCCCAACTACCCCTTGGTAATTAGACTGAATTTATCTCAGTTCCACATGTAAAATGGATGCTGTGTTTTCTCCAGAAAAGGACAATAATTGCATCTACGAAGAATTTGCACCATCCAGTGTTTTGTGTTCTCTCTGAGTTGAGATGTGGGATACGTTTGGTTCCTTTTTACTGTGAACAAAAACGTACTGGAGGATGACAACAACAGCTTATATTTGTACAGTGCCTTTTAACATAACAAAAATGTTCCAAGTTGTTTCTGAGGAAACCAAATACGACTCTGTCAGAACCTCATGTTTGGAAGTGTTAGGTCAGGTGACTGTAGGCTTAGTCAAAGAGACGTTTTGCCTTCAAAGTTCTGTCTTCAAAGAGGGAAGTGAGTTTGGGTGTCGGAATAGTTTATGTGGGGAATTCCAGAGGTTGGGGCTGAGGAAACTGAAGGCTATCACTAATGTTGGAGTGATTAAAACTTGAGAGACTCAAGAGGCCAGAATTAGGGGGGTGCAGATATCGCACAGAGATGTAGGGCTGGGGAAGGATACAGAGATGGTGAGGAGCAAGGTCATTCAGGAACTTCGAAATCTCATGAGAACTTTAAGATCAAGGCATTGCATGATTAGGAGCCAGGCTTTGTCAGCAAACTTCAGGCTGATAGAGAATCTGGTGGAATTGTGATGATAGGTGTGTGGTTAATATATATACAGGTCATTCTTAAATAGTGACACCACATTAGCCAACCTCCAGTCTTCCAGCATCTCACCTATGGCTGTCAATGATCTCAGCAAGGGGCTCAACAACCCCTTGACAAGCTTCCCACAGAATTCTGGGAAACTGATCAGGTCCCAGGAATTCATCTCACTCAGAGTTAGTAAGAATTACCTGATGCTGCCTGACCTGCTGTGCTCCTCTCGCTCCACGCTGTGTTATCCCAGGAATTTATCTACCAATATGCGTTTTAAGACATCCAGCGCCTCCTCTTCTGTGATATGGACACTTTTCAGGACTTCGCTATCTATTTCCCCAAATTCCTTAGCATCCATGTCTTTCTTTGCAGTAAGTTTTGACACAAAATATTCTGCTCCCTTTTTGCTAACCCTGAAATTGTTACCATGTTGGTTCCTATTAGCTGGCCACATTCCAGATGTGAATGGTTCATGCTGTTGAGTTTATTAAAAAAATCTTCGCTCAGTCCCTTTGGGTGGGTCTGTTTAACACCTTCCTCTCTCAGTGAGGTTGAGATGAGGAGGTTGTACATGGAGGATTGTGAGTATGAGACTATCCTAACCCTTTCCTCACATGATGGGATTGATCTCTGTCACATTGGAATGGTGGACATTTGTTTTTCTCCCCTGTTATTGTAGAAGCAATTATATCAAATGTTCCTCACAACCGAGGGTTTGATGTACCTTTTGCAAGTTTAACTGTGAGTTTTGCCCTTTATGATTCACTGAGACTGGTCTCTCAGTTTAGCCTTAAAGCAAGAGCAAAGTTGCATGTTCTCCGTGAGAATAGGATGCTGTGATGGGGTTTGGTCATCACTGCAAACCACTGAGACTTCCATCTGTTGGAAAGGATTTTTCACAGCAGTCATGTTGCAAACCCACTTCACACACCAGGTTAATGACAACAGGAGATTTTTCTGGATGTGTATGTGTATGTGGGACGTGATATACACTGGACCTTCTGCCTATTTACTTATGTAGATGCATAGTCAAAGACAAACCCCCGCACTGCACCAGTTTTAAGGTCAGCTCGTGTGAAGTAATCCCTTCAGTACATTTGAGCTTGTGTCTTCTGCTTATTGAGTCTGATTGTTTCGAGAGAGAGAGAAAGAGAGAGAGCGAGGTCAACAGCTCCTCAGTGTTGGACACCCTTCCATGCCAACTCATCCCAGATTTGTCACTTGTACTTCTCCACCTTTAATCCCTTCGCCCAATTCTTCTGCCCATTCCAAAGTATGTGTGTGTCTGTGTTTGTGTGTGGGTGTGTCTGTGTATCTGTGTATCTGTGTGTATGTGTGGGTGTGTGTGTGTCTGTGTGTATGTGTGGGTGTGTGTGTGTTTGTGTGTGGGTGTGTGTGTCTGTGTGTGTGCTTCTGCTTGTGTGTGCCTGTGTGTGTGTGTGTGTGTGTGCACGCGTGTGTGTGTACGTGTGTGTGTGTGTGCCTGTGTGTGTGTCTCTGTGTGTGCGCGTGTGCCTGTGTGTGTGTGTGTGCCTGTCTGTGTGTGCGCGCGCGTCTGTATGAGTGTGTGTGCGCGCCTGTGTGTGTGTGCCTGTGTGTATGTGTCTGTGTTTGTGTGTGCACCTGTGTGTGTGTGTGTGCCTGTCTATGTGTGTGTGTGTGCGCGCGCGCGCGTCTCTATGAGTGTGTGTGTGTGTGTCTGTGTTTGTGTGTGCACCTGTGTGTGTGTGGGTGCCTGTCTGTGTGTGTGTCTCTATGAGTGTGTGTGTGTGTGTGTGTGCGCGTGTCTCTATGAGTGTGTGTGTGTGCCTGTGTTTGTGTGTGCACCTGTGTGTGTGTGGGTGCCTGTCTGTGTGTGTGTGTGTGTCTCTGTGAGTGTGTGTGTGTGTGTGTGCGAGCGTGTGCGCCTGTGTGTGTGTGT
>JAHRHZ010000036.1:25684-36118 GCA_024137785.1 Ginglymostoma cirratum
TGGGCCTGGTGCAGATTTGAGTGGGCCCAGCATGGTCTAGAGTGGGCCCAGTGCAGATTTGAGTGGGCCCAGCATGGTCTAGAGTGGGCCTGGTGCAGATTTGAGTGGGCCCAGCATGATCTTGAGTGGGCCCAGCATGGTCTAGAGTGGGCGCAGTGCAGATTTGGGTGGGCCCAGCATGATCTTGAGTGGGCCCAGCATGGTCTAGAGTGGGCGCAGTGCAGATTTGGGTGGGCCCAGCATGGTCTAGAGTGGGCCCAGCATGGTCTAGAGTGGGCGCAGTGCAGATTTGGGTGGGCCCAGCATGGTCTAGAGTGGGCGCAGCATGGTCTAGAGTGGGCGCAGTGCAGATTTGGGTGGGCCCAGCACTGACTCGAGAAATCCCAGAGCAAATTCAAGTGGACCTAGTATAGATTTGAGTGGGCTGTCTGCACCCTCCCTAGTCTCTGTCGTAGCAACATAGGAACAGGACTAGGCCGTTCAGCCCCTTAAGCCTGCTTGACCATTCAATGTGATGATAGCTGACCTGTGGACCAACTCCATATTCCTGCCTTGGACCCATATTCCTTGCTCAATAAAAATGTGTCTATCTCAGATTTAAATTTAACAATTGAATTAGCATTCATTGCTGTTTGTGTAAGAGTTTCAAACTTCCTGTACTCTTTGTGGCTAGAAATGCTTTCTAACATCCCTCCTGAATGGCCTGGCCCTATTTCTTAGACAATGCCCCCTGGTTCTAGGAACTTCAACCAGGGGGAATAGTTTATCTCCCCTGTCTTTCTTTGTTAATATCCTGAAGAAATCAGTTCGATCACCGCTTAACCTTCAAATTCTAGAGAATAAATGCCTAATTTGTCTAATCTCTCTTCATTAACAACCCCTGAAGTCCAGATATCATCTTTGGAAACCTGTGTTGAACTCCTTCCAGGGTCAATATATCCTCCCTCAGAGGTAGTGCCCAGATCTGCCCACAGTACTCTAGGTGAGGTCTGGCTAGGATTTTGTATAACTGCTATATAATGTCTATGTCCTTATACTGCAGCCCTTTAGGTATGAAGGCCAGCATTCTGATTATTTCTGCACCTGCTTACAGAATTTTAAAGACCTAAGCACCTGAACCCCCAAATCCCACAGGACGTCCACTGTATTTAACTTTGTCCCTGCTATAACATGCCCTGATCTATCCTCTTTCAGTCCGGCATGGATAACCTCACGCTTGCATATATACCAGCTTTTCCCAGGTACTGGTGGTTCAGAAGACGGATCACTGGGCTCAAAATGTTAACTCTGTTCCTGTCTCCTTGGATGCTACCAGATCCGCTGAGTTTCTCCAGCAATTTCTGTTTTTTTGTTTCAGATCTTCAGCACCTGCGGTAAGATTTAAGATTTAGCCACATTGCTGTGGGACTAACACATTGACCAAACTGGGTGAGATCAGCAGATTTCCTTTCCTAGAGGACGAGAGTGAACTAGATAGTTTCTTTTCGTAGCGATCAGATAATTTCCTGGCCCCCGTTACCGAGACTAGCTTTCTGTTCCACATTTACATAATGAACTACATTTAAATTCTCCCCACAGCCAAGGAGAGATTTAAGTCGTTTTCTCTGGATTTCCAGTCCAGTCTCCATCCTTCCATTTGTATCCCTCACGATGACTGGAATTTTCCATTCCTGCAATCTCCTAACCACAGTTTTTTCCACGTTAATGTACAGGAAAGCAGAATATACAGAGCAGCGACATGGAACATTCAAATCGATAACTCATCAGTGACTGAGCTGTGAGTCAGTGAGGAACAGAAGCCAAAACCAGAGTTGAAATCCAGGATAAATTCCAGGAATTGGATGCACACAGAATGCTGTCCTTGGGGCACTGTTGCATTGTTTACCATTGTGTTTCTTCCCCCACTCCCTCCCTCCCTCCAGTAAAGACCCTCTCTGGTCATTTCCCTGCTGTTTATTAATCTGTGGCATCTAAAATGCCTGAATGCTGTTTCCATAACAACAGGCGCCATCCTTGCAGAACTAGATCCATTCTCATTGCAAATCTTTGTATCTGACCCTGGAGCTGAGCCTTTCTAATTCTTGGGTTCAGTCTGGCAACTACCTCCAAATGGTGTGAAGCTGCCCCCACCCTCCACTGGTGGTCTTGAGTTTCAAGGGGCTGGGTTTTCAGTGGTCGTTCCGCAAAGCTCCCCTGTCTCCCTCCCAACCTTTCTCCCCCTCTTTCTCCTTCCTTTTCCCCCTTTTCCCCTTTACTGCCCCTTCTGTTACCCTTCCACCTTATTTTCTCCTCTTGCTCCTCCCCCTTCTACCCCCTTTACCTTCCCTTCCCTCCTATTTTCACCTTCCTCACCTCTTTATCCCTACGCCGTCTTTCCCCCCTCCTTTCCCAACTCCTTTTCTTTCCCTTCTTTCCTCCAGCCTCTTCCCCTTTACTTACTCCCTCCCTTCTTTTCTCCCTCCCCACCTTTTTGCCTTCTCCTCTCCTTTCACCCTCACCCCCTTCACCCTTGCAGTCTTTTCCCGTCTCCTCTCCTCTCCACTCCCCACCACCCCCAACCCCCCACCCCCCCACCACTGTTCCTCAACCCCATTCCTCATCGTTTCCTCCGCAATGGCTGATTGGTGAACATTGGTGTTTGAATGTTTAGGGAGGGGCAGTAAAGGCACCTCTGTGTGGAGACCCCCTCCCCCCACTCTCTCTCCCTTGGCAGGGCCACCTCACACTGGGTGTTGAGGGGAGGGGGTGCACCTATTGGCTGTGTACCTTCAGGAGTCTGCCCGCTGTCCTTAATGAGCATGCTCCCTAGGGGCAGTGGGGTTAATCGTCTATCCCTTGGAAAATTATATGCATGTACATTCCGGACATGATGTGGTGTTGGATTGGGAAGATCTCCTGACCCCAATCCAGCTGTACCTCTGTTACAGTCCAAACCCACACTTGTCTATATCCACATTGTAGACTTTACCCTGTGGTTATGGGCAGTTTGGCACTGCTGGTATCTGCCAGTGTTAATGGTCCACATACATTCCCTCGCAGTCTAATTCATCTCAATCTTTCAGCATGTCCATCTATTTCTTTCTCCCTCACATGCTCTTTAGATTTCACTTATACAGGTCAACGCAGTCTGCATTAATGCTGCCTTGTGAGAACAAATTCAGCTTTTAAACTCGGGGTAGCGAAGCTGCTCCTGAATTTCCATTCGGATTTATCAGTGAGCATCTAATATTCAAAACAGAGGCAAAACACAGCAGATGCTGGAAATGTGAAATAAAATCAGAGAACACTGGAGAAACTCAGCAGCTCTGTGGAGAGAGGAGGCAGAGTTAACGTTTTCAGTTTAATAGTCTCTTCTTCAAAATGGCTTTTGAATTTATGTCCCCAAGTTTGAACTGTCCCTCAAGGGGAAGCATTTTCTCTGTCATCCACCCCTTCATAATCTTAAAGGACTTGTATTGGGTCCTCCCCAGACCATCTGTCTCTTGAACAGAAAGGATCCCTAGCTTCTGTATTCGTTGTAGAACAAACCCAGGTCCAGCTAATCGAGCTAACCAACCCCCTTTATAGTTAACACCCACAGCACACAAACTGTTAATAGCTAGACAGCGAGGTACAGTGGAGTGGTGGTAATGTCACTGGGTTTGCAATGCCTTGTAAAAGAATGTTTAAAATAAATGCGTTAGTGGGAGGTGGAAGTCACAGCTAAGGTTACCTGTGATCTGTTGCCTGTTCTGAATTAGAATTGAACTGAATGGCTTGCAAGGCCATTACCAAGCTAACCACATTGCTGTAGGTCTGGAGTCATGTGTGGGCCAGTCCTGGTAGGGATGGCAGCTTTCCTTCCCTCAGCGACAGGAATGAATGAATGAATGAATTGGGCTTTTAGCGACGATCGCTGGTTGTTCTCACGGTCGCCAGCTTTTAATTGCAGATCTACCAATTGTATGTAAATTCTCCCAGCTGAAGCCAAGGCATTGCATACACAGTGACATTACCACCACCCCACTGTACCTCGCTGTCTAGCTATTAACAGTTTGTGTGCTGTGGGTGTTAACTATTGAGGGGGTTGGTTAGCTCGATTAGCTGGACCTGGCTTTGTGAAGCCAACAGTGCGGGTTTAATTCCTGCACTGGCTGAGGTTACCATGAAGGGTTCTTCTCCTCAAGCTCTCCCCTTGCCGGGTTAAATCTCTGCCACTTATCCATCTCTAATGAGAGAGCAGCCCTATGGGACCATGGTCTACAAGATTCGAAAGCTTCACTATTAATGCAGACAGTGCAAAGTGAAACCCTTATTGGGTGGTGAGTATTGCTGGCCACACTGTACTACCAGTGTTGCAGCTGTCTTTCGAATCAAGGCTTCAGATGGACCTTTGACCAGGAGGCCTTTAAATGGAATTCCTGCTGGAGAGTGTGCAGACTACATGTACCTGAAGGAGTGGCTCAGTGATTAGCACGACTACCTCACAGATGCTGGGAACTCAGGTTTGATTCAAGCTTCAGGTGACTGTGTGGAGTCTGCACATTCTCCCCGTGTCTGCGTGGGTTTCCTCCAAGTGCTCTGGTTTCCTCCCACAGTCTAAAGACGTGCTGGCTAGGTGGATTAGCCATTCTAAGTTGCCCTGTAGTGTCCAGAGATGTGCAGGCGAGGTGGATGAGCCATGGGAAATGCAGGGTAGGGGGTTGGTTCTGGGTAGGATACTCTTCAAAGGGTTGAATAGCCTCTTTCTGCACTGCTGGGGTTGTATTTTTTGCAATTTTTGATTAAATAATACCTTGAACGTAATAGAAAAAAATGTGCTTTTAATGCTGATGCAAGACCTCTCCCCACTCTTCCCCTGCCAACTCTTTACCCAACCATCCATGGGTTATAGATGGCAGGCACTCATTGCCCGTTCTCAGGGGGGCAGTGCAGAAGGTTGTGGATGCTGGGAGGGGGTTGGTCGGTCAGTATTTACAGGGGGTTGGGGACGGTGTAGGAAGTCAAAGGGGAAAGTCTCAGTGGAACAGAAATGGAAACACGGGATTTCCTGTCTAGATTTGTTCTGCTTCTCTGTTTTGCAGCCAGCTCAGACACTCCTGATTTCTTTTTGCTTTCTACAGAATACGCGGAGTTCCTACATTGCAAAGGGAAGAAGTTCACAGACTTTGATGAAGTTCGGAAGGAGATTGAAGAGGAAACAGACCGGGTGACAGGCAGCAACAAGGGGATCTCATCGATTCCAATCAACCTGAGGGTCTACTCCCCAAACGGTGGGGATTGGAGGGGCAGCTCTCGTGTTGTACAATACAGTCAGAACCGGCAAGGGTTAACTAACCTCGTGAGATAAGCTCCACCCGTTAGAATGTAAAGGAGCCCACCAGCTCTCTTAACGTAGAAACATAGAAGATAGGAGCAGGAGGAGGCCATTCAGCCCCTCAAACCTGCTTTGTCATTCAGAATGATGTCTGATCATCAAGCTCGATACCCTAATCCTGCCCTCCCCCCGATATCCCTTCATCCCTTTAGCCACAGGAACTATATTTACCTCCTTCCTGAAAACACATAATAATTTGGCCTCAACAACGTTCTCTGGAAGTGCATTCCACAGGCTCATCACCCTCGTTCTTTGTATTAAGGGTATGAAACTAAAATCGTAATGTGTACTTACTCTTAAACTGAGCCTGGTTTCTTGAAAGAGGCTGTGGTGTAGCTCAGATACAATATAACTCACTATTAAGTAATATGCGTTCAACCTGTTTACCATTTAAGAAGATTGAGCCTCCTTTCCTGACATGTTAACAGTAACCTAGACTAATATTTACGCAAAGGATTGGATAGCGAACCTATCCAAGATATCCCAGACCATGCCCAACATTAGAAGGGTGTAAATGCCAGAATGTTTGAGCTTTGAATCAACAATTGAACCTCCTGAAATCAGTAATAAACTCCTCGAAATACAGCCCCACGAGGACAGAATGCAAGTAGTTAGACATGGCGTTAAACCTAATTGACACAATCTTGTGCAACGTTTCAATACCTTTCTCTTTCTTAATTTAGTTCCCTTCCTAACCTTTGCTGTTGATCCACTCACCACCCTCCCCCTTCCTGCCCAACAGGCCATTCCTATAAATTGTTCTTTCAATTAGAAACACGAGTGATTTGATGGTGGTGTAAAAAAAAAGCACAATAGTTTAAAAGAAAAGTTTATCCTGCTCCAAGTTTTGCCGAAACATAAGTGTGTCCCATTCCTGTCAAGTTTTAATTAATTGATGTTGAATTTTCTCCTCATTCTAATAGTCAAGACAACAGAAAGGTGTGAATGAACTGCATTGTCTGCTCTGTCCTCAGTTCTTAACCTGACCTTGATTGACCTCCCCGGAATGACTAAGATTGCAGTCGGTGACCAACCCCCGGACATTGAGTTCCAGATCCGAGACATGCTCCTGCAGTTTGTCACCAAGGAAAACTGTCTGATCTTAGCCGTGTCCCCTGCCAACTCAGACCTGGCCAACTCGGACGCCCTGAAGATCGCCAAAGAGGTTGATCCCCAAGGTATGGTGCCGTCTCTCGCTGCACAGAAGTTATTTTGACGAAGTTTGCTGTCAGTGCGATGCCCAGACTGAAGGTGGAAACTGGAAACTGTCACCACTTCCCCATCATCATCATCCATAAGAACTGGACACAGTTCTCACATTTTGGTACAAAGTCCACAGCCATTGCTCCTGTTCTGGGGTTTGATTCTCGGCAGGTTTTGGCCCGTTTATTCCTTTTAACATTGCTGCAATCTGTGGTCGCTGGGCCTGTAATCCTGACTTCAGTGATGGCCATGTTACTAAATTTTTGAGCTTGTTCTGAGTTTCTGGGGTGGGAACATTGTCTGTGATCAAGTCCAGTCCGTGTTCCTTATTTTACCAGAATGATACTGCGACTCTGAGGGAAAAACTGCAGGAGATTACACAAGAGATAACAAGGTGTCGAGCTGGATGAACACAGCAGGCCAAGCAGCATCAGAGGAGCAGGAAGGCTGACGTTTCAGGCCTAGACCCTTCTTCAGAAATATCTAGGCCCGAAACGTCAGTCTTCCTGCTCCTCTGATGCAGCTTGGCCTGCTGTGTTCGTCTAGCTCTACACCTTGTTATCTCAGATTCTCCAGCATCTGCAGTTCCTACTATCTCAGGCAATTACGCAAACCAGGATATTGGGATGGGTTGTCATATGAGGAGCTGTTGAGGACTCTGGGTCTGTACTTGATGGAGTTTAGAAGGATGAGGGAAGATCTGAATGAAAATTACATTGGACATGGATAGAGTGGATGTGGAGAAGATGTTTCCATGAGTAGGAGAGACTAGGACCCGAGGGCACAGCCTCAGAGTGAAAGGACAACTCTTTAACTGAGATGAGGAGGAATTTCTTCAGCCAGAGGGTGGTGAATCTGTGGAAGTCATTGCCGCAGAGGGATGTGGAAGATAAGTCATGGAGTGTATTTAAGGCAGAGATAGATAGGTTCTCGATTCTTGATAGTGGGGAGGTGATGGCCTAGTGGTGTTACCACTGGACTGTTAACCCAGAGACCCAGATAACGTTCTGGGGAACGGGGTTCAAATCCCGCCATGGCAGATGGTGGAATTTGAATTCAATGAATATCTAGAATTAGGAATCTAATGATGACCGTGAATCCATTGCCAATTGTTGGGAAAAACCCATCTGGTTCACTAATATCCTTTAGGGAAGGAAACTGCCATCCTTACCTGTACTGGCCTACATGTGACTCCAGACCCACAGCAATGTGGTTGACTCTTAACTGCCCTCTGGGCAATTAGAGATGGGCAATAAATGCTGGCCTACCCAGTTACGCCCTCATCCTGTGAATGAATAAAGAATAAAGATTACTAAGAGGGGTCAAGGGTTATGGGGAGAAGGCAGGAGAATGGGGTTGAGAAACATATCAGCCATTATCAAATAGTGGAACAGACCTGATGGTCTGAATGACCTAATTCTGCTCCTGTATCTTACGGTCTTGTGATTTGATCAAATTTTACAAGATACCAAAAAAAAACCCGAAAAATTAAGGGGACAGATGTGTTTTTTGTGTAGAGATAGTAAGAACTGCCAGTGCTGGAGTCGGAGATAACACAGTGTGGAGCTGAAGGAACACAGCAGGCCAGGCAGCGTCGGAGTGGCAGGAAAGTTGAAGTTTCGGTTCGGGACCCTTCTTCAGAACATTTTTCATGGGATGTATGCGTCACTGGCAGGGTCAGCATTTGTTGTCCATCCCTAATTGCCTCTTGGACTGAGTGACTTGCTGAGCTATTTGAGGGGGTAGTTAGGAGTCAACCGCATTGCTATGGGCCTGGAGTCATGTGTAATCCAGACCAGGCAAGGATGGCAGTTTCCTTCCCTAAAGGGAATTAGTGAACCAGATGGGATTTTACAGCAATCAATGATGGTTCCATAGTCGCCGTTACTAAGACCAACTTTGCGTTTCAAATTTATGAACTGAATTCGGATTCCACCTTTTGCTGTAATGAGACTCGAGCCCATATTCCCCCAAACCCTTAGCCTGGGCCTATGGATTACTAGTCAAGTGACACACCTACTGCACCACCATCTCACCCCGATTTATGTTTACTTATTCTTTAGGTGTATTTTACTAAATCGTCTCCAGACTGTTGGTGTTGCAGGAACCACACTGACACACAGAGTGACCAACTCACTGAAATAACCGGCCTTGGGGCTGGCAGTGGAAGTTGAAGTAGAATATTGGAAGCACAATACCCACAGTTTGACACTGAGAAGTTGAAATGTAGCTTGGAGTGTGGGTTGGAATTGACAATCATTTTCTTGTTGGGTTCAATTGGTGTCATAAGCTGTCAGGTGGGGATATCTACTGTTGTTTCAAGGTAAGGCTGCCTTGGCTTTACTTCCTTATTTTGAGTCTGGACTGTTACGGAGTAACATTTCCCTAATTAGCTCTGCTTTTGCACAGTGTAGTGTTAATTAGTACCAAACTGTGGCCCGTTTGGTTTTTGCTTTAGGTTGATACATGTAATCAAACTGGTAACAAGTTAGGTATGAACATCTGAAGGAACGAACGTATCGGAATAATTTGCTTTGAAGCAGGTGCAACTTTGTGTATGCTCTATTTGGTGGTAAGGATCTCCAAATGTGGCCCTGCGTCTGTTCAACTGAGGAGACAAAGAATTGGTCTTTAAATTCTCGTCCAATAGTGCCTGACCCTTGCGTGGGACAAGTGTCTGTAGATATTTGCATCCCTCCGAGAGCACCTTTTAAAAATTCATTCATGGGATGAGGGCGTCGTTGGCTAGGTGGCATTTATTGACCATCCTTAATTGTCCAGAGGTTAGTTACAATCACATCGCTATGGGTCACATGTAGGCTAGACCAGGTGGGGATGACAGATTCCTTCTCTCAAGGACATCAGTCAATCAGATAGGTTTGTCCAAAAATTGACAGTGGACTCATGGTCATCGTTTAAACTCTTAGCTCCAGATTCTTTATTGAATTCAGATTTCACCATCTGCTTAGGCAGGATTCAACCCCAGGTCTCCAGATTAATAGCCCAGTGATAAGACCACTAGGGCCATCACCTGCTCCTCTGCGTTTTATGTAGGGGTCTTAACTGTGAGGTCATTTTAATCATGGGGGAACATCACTTCTGATCTCTGCTGGGAGCTAGGCCCACTCTTTCCATGTCAGGTTGCTAAATATGGAGCTAAAAGTATTGTTAATTTTCTCTTTCCTGAAAGCAGCGAGGCCTGTAATTGAATTACTTCTACTCTGACTAAAAAGCAGTTTACTAGAGTGATCTTGTGGTGTATCTACTCCTGAGCAAGGAGACCTGGGTTCGAGTCCCAACTGCTCCACTGGTGCGTATTAACATCCCTGCACAATTGATTAGAAAATAAATATTTACAACAGTTTGGTAATGCAAACTAAAATGGTTTGAATTCATATCGAGATTAACTTCATTATACCTGCATAGATGTGGTAACCTTTGCTTCACATGAGATGATGTCAAATGGATCCAATGATGCTTTTGAGCAGATTGGAGTCCACTTCTGACATTTAAATTGTTGGATTGTTTTTGTAGGGCACCCTTTGTCACCTGCTGTCCCAATCTACAAAATAGGCCTCAGACCTTCCCTGACCCTTCTCCAGGTGTTGTTCTATCACTTGGCCACCAGGAGTTGTCTCGCCTCCATGAGGCCCAGCCCTGCCCCTAAGGAGACCAGTCCCACCAAGAGCCCAGTCCCGTCTCTCTGAGGCCCAGTCCCGTCTCTCTGAGGCCCCGTCCCGTCTCTCTGAGGCCCAGTCCCATCTCTCTGAGGCCCAGTCCTGTCTCCAAGGCACCCAGTCCCGTCTCCCTGAGGCCCAGTCCCCTCTGTCTGAGGCCCAGTCCCCTCTCTCTGAGGCCCAGTCTTGTCTCATTGA
>JAHRHZ010000036.1:45138-59967 GCA_024137785.1 Ginglymostoma cirratum
CCCCCCCCACCCCCCCACACACACACATGCACAGAGTTGCCCTCATGTGGGTATTTATGGTCAATATAGGCCCAACCACAGCTTGTATCCACTCAGCAATGGATGAGTAATGAGGGAAGACCAGGAAGTAAACCTGGGTGAGGTTATAGGAGTGGGGGCTGGTGGGGGCCAGGTGGGTGGGTGTATTCCTCACTCATAACCACTCCGTAAGAAGGAAATGGTGGAAGTGAGCTGGCAAGAGCCATCCCTCTGCCCCTCCTGCCAACGCAGTCCCTCCTCCACAATCACCCTCCCACCATCACTCACGAGGGGCTTTTGTCCAATCCTCAGCTTCTGTCTGGGTGGCTGTGAAACTGTCTCCCCTGTGGAGCTATTGAGCTGGGACTGGTTTCTGCCCCCAGGGACCTCGATCCTGAGGAAGACCCTCTGCTACCTGGATTGGCATTTGAACAGGATGGGCCTTACTAAGAATGAATGATGTGGCTGTGGCACCAGTCCTCTGGTCTATCTGAAATTCTGCCCAGTTTGACACTCCGTGTTGGATGAGCATGTTGCCTTAGCTTTATGCCTGGACTGAGCAATGAATGTCGAAGAACACTGTAAGAGCGATGGGCAGGGAGAGACACTGGGTAACACACATAGCCCTCCAATCAAATCAGCTCAGACTGACCATCCGACATCCCTGAGGAACCAGGAGATTATAGGAGCTAATAGGAACTGCAGATGCTGGAGAATCTGAGATAACAAGGTGTGGAGCTGGATGAACACAGCAGGCCAAGCAGCATCATACAAGCAGGAAAGCTTGACATTTCGGGCCTAGACCCTTCATCAGAAATGGGGGAGGGGAAGGGGGTTCTGAAATAAATAGGGAGAGAGGGGGAAGCGGATAGAAGATGGATAGAGGAGAAGATAGGTGGAGAGGAGACAGGCAGGTCAAAGAAGCGGGGATGGAGCCAGTAAAGGTGAGTGTAGGTGGGGAGGAGATAGGTCAGTCCAGGGAGGACGGACAGGTCAAGGGCGCTGGATGAGGTTAGTAGGTAGGAAATGGGGGTGGGGCTTGAGGTGGGAGGAGGGGATAGGTGAGAGGAAGAACAGGTTAAGGAGGTGGGGATGAGCTGGGCTGGTTTTGGGATGCGGAGTGGGGAGGGGAGATTTTGAAGCTTGTGAAATCCAAAAATGCCATCCCCTATTCCCAATTCCTTCGCCTCTGCCGCATCTGCTCCCAGGATGAGGCATTCCACTCCTGTACATCTCAGATGTCCTCGTTCTTCAAGGACCGCAACTTCCCCCCCACAGTGGTTGAGAATGCCCTCGACCATGTCTCCCGCATTTCCCGCAGCTCATCCCTCACACCCCATCCCCACAATAACAACCAAAAAAGAATCCCCCTCGTCCTCACTTACCACCCCACCAACCTCCGGATCCAACGCGTCATCCTCCGACACTTCTGCCATCTGCAATCAGACCCCACCACCAAAGACATTTTTCCCTCCCCACTCTTGTCTGCCTTCCGGAGGGACCACTCTCTCCGTGACTGCCTTGTCCGCTCCACACTCCCCTCCAGCCCCATCACACCTGGCACTTTTCCCTGCAATCGCAGGAAGTGCTACACCTGCCCCCACACCACCTCCCTCACCCCAATCCCAGGCCCCAAGAAGACTTTCCACATCAGGCAGATGTTCACCTGCACATCTGCCAATGTGGTATACTGCATCCGCTGTACCCGTTGTGGCCTCCTCTACATCGGGGAAACCAAGCAGAGGCTTGGGGACCGCTTTGCAGAACACCTACGCTCGGTTCGCAACAAACAACTGCACCTCCCAGTCGCGAACCATTTCAACTCCCCCTCCCATTCCTCAGACGACGTGTCCATCTTGGACCTCCTGCAGTGCCACAACGATGCCACCCTAAGGCTGCAGGAACAGCAACTCATATTCCGCTTGGGAACCCTGCAGCCCAATGGTATCAATGTGGATTTCACAAGCTTCAAAATCTCCCCTCCCCCAACCGCATCCCAAAACCAGCCCAGCTCATCCCCACCTCTCTAACCTGTTCTTCCTCCCACCTATCCCCTCCTCCCACCTCAAGCCCCACCCCCATCTCCTATCTACTAATCTCATCCCACCCCCTTGACCTGTCCGTCCTCCCTGGACTGACCTATCTCCTCCCTACCTCCCCACCTACGCTCACCTTTACTGGCTCCATCCCCGCCTCTTTGACTTGTCTGTCTCCTCTCCACCTATCCTCTCCTCTATCCATCCTCTATCCGCCTCCCCCTCTCTCCCTATTTATTTCAGAACCGTCTTCCCCTCCCCCAATTCTGATGAAGGGCCTAGGCCTGAAATGTCAAGCTTTCCTGCTTGTATGATGCTGCTTGGCCTGCTGTGTTCATCCAGCTCCACACCTTGTTATCTTAGGAGATTATAGGAACTAATTTTCAGAGAATAATCCACTGGATAGGTACAAAAGACAAACTTTGTGCGCATGAGGCCAACTGTAAAATCATGTGGCAGCACTGAGGGTGGCTGAGGAGAACAAAGTTGACGAAATTGTCATACAGCAGACCTTGGAATGTTTGATACGGGAGAATTTCCATTTCCCAGTGCTAAACGGGAAGCGATTTCCCGACAGTATTATCGCCTAGCTTTATCATCCAGAGATCAGGCAATGCTGTAGGATCCATGTTCGAATCCCACTGTGGCTGCTGGTGGGGAATTTGGATTTAATAAAAGTCTGGAATAAAGGATCTAATGGGAATGAAACCATTATCGATTGTGGGAGGGTAAAAACCAGCATTTGATTCACTAATGTCTTTTCGGGAAGGAAACTACCGTCCTTACCTGGTCTGGCCTACATGTGACTCCAGACCCACAGCAACATGATTGACAAAGAAACACCTGAAAGAGCTGTGGACACTGGAAATCTGGAACCAATACAGAAATTGCTGGAAAAACTTAGCAGGTCTGGCAGCATCTGTGGAGAGAAAGCAGACCATATCACCTCTGAGACAGATTGTTTGGAAGAAAAGGTTAAATCATGAAAATAAATGCTATCCTCGCAAATAAATGGCCAGCAATGCCCATAGCCCGTGAATTAATTCTTAAAAACCGCACGTTTTCTTGCAGTTGCCTGGGAGTCTGCCATTAACTCAGAGCAAGTACATTCACAGGGAACTGATTAACTGGAGGGAGGGCAGGATAGAAGGATGTGCTGATAAGAGTTAAGGGGGAACAGATTATGAGGAGTACGGTGCAGAACCAGCATTGATTAATGGGGCTAAATGGCCTGTTCTTGTGGCGGTAAATTCTGTGTAAGTGATGCTGTTGGTCAGGCAGCAGATATTGGAGTTTGAGGCTCCATCTGGTGGCAGAGCTGGAAGGCAGCAGGCGTGACAGTTGACAGGCAATTTTATAATGGGGTGGGAGAATTGTCGCGCAGCGCAGAGGCATGGCAGAATGGCAGTGTCTATATCTGTGGGGGGCACACAGCACATTTAAACCATCAATTTGGTAAACAATAGGAAATGCATAATGTGAAACCTCCCCCTTCAAAAATAGGGAAGAGAGCCCCTCCCCCTGCCCTAGCTGAATGGGTGAAACCTCTTTGTTAAAATGAGCCACTCCTCTATCACGTTCCCTCTTCCACAGGTTGATGTACCATTGGGAGTCCCAAAGGAAGCAGCTGCTTTCAGAGCTGATGTGAAAATCCAGTTCAGCAGATTCAGCACCAGACCCATCTGTTGTGCTCTGCTGTATTAATGACCCAGCTCTGAACGAAGGTTGCATTATGTGAGTTCCCCTTTTGGGCTGTGTTAATGCTTCATTCACTAGCAGCTGTTACCTGCTGCTGTTGGAGAGCAGCACCTGACGATTCTCAGTACATACAGCACTCATTCTCAAAGGCAGCTTTCCAGGTACCTCCTACACAGAGACTGAGCTGACTGCCAGCAGCTACCATTTCTCTGTTTCAAACAATGTTCCCAAAATGTGGAGAGGCTTACCCTACAGTCCTACAGGAAAACAGTCTCTGACTGGCCTGGGAACATCTGGCTCTTTCCTGTTACCTTCTCCTCTTTCTCTCCTCCTCTCCCTTTGTCAGCTGTCTGTCTCCTCTATCTCTGTCTCCAACGCACTCTTTCTTTCTCCTCTCTCTGTTTTCACTGGCATTCTCTCTCATTCTCTATTCTCTTTCTCTTTGTCTGTGTCTTTCTGTCTTTTTCTCTCTGATGAGCCTCTCTCTCCATCTGGGCATTTTTGCTCACTTTCTCCTTCTGTGAGTCTCTTTGTTTCTTCAGGTCTCTCTCTCTCTCTCCCCTCCCCTCTGCACCTCTCTCTCTCTCTCTCCTTCCCACTGTGTGTCTCTCTCCCTCTGCACACACCTTGCTGTCTTTCTCTCCCTTCCACTGTGTGTCTCCTTCTTTGCCTCCCTCTGCATGTCTCTCCGTCTCTCTCCCTCCCTGTACATCTCTCTCTATCATCTCACCCTCTGTGTGTGTGTCTCTCTGTCTCTCTTTCTTTCTCTGCCCTCCACATGTCTTTCTGTCTCCCTCTACATCTCTGTCCCAGTCTCTATCTCCCCTCTATGCTCCTGTCTCTGGATCACGCCACTGTGTGATTTCCTCTCAATGACTGGGCTGCCGACAGTGAGGGAGATAGAGAATGAGTTGGATCTGCTACTGTCTTTGTGCAGCCAGATGAGTCTGTGTCGCTGGGAAGCTGGGAGCAGCTATTTTCTCAACCACGTCAGACAGCATGGCACGGAGCAAAACCTCCCTTTCAAAGTTGCACAATCGTAGCTCCTGAAAAGGGATGAGCATTCTATTGGCTCGTATTTCCCCAGAAACTCTGAGATTATCAGGAAAGATCAGAAATAGGAACACGAATAGGCCATTCGGCCCCTCAAGCCTGCTGCACCATTCAGTAGTATCATGGCTGATCCAGTATTGCTCATGTTCTCTCTGCCACCCTCTTCCCAGAACCCCATTCCCTGACTGATCAAGGCTTTATCTCAGCCATGAAAATATGCAACAACTCTGTCCTGACAGCTCTCTGTGGCAAGGAGTTTCAAAGACTCTCAAACCTCTGGGAGAAGGATTTCCTTCTCATCAGCCTTAAGTTGGCATCTCTTTATCCTGAGACTATGCCCTCTGGTCCTATACTCTCCCGTGAGGAGAATCATCCCCTGAAATGTTTCAGTTCACTCAGGAATATTGCTTAGACGCGCAAGTGTTCAGTCTAGGTGTAAAACTTACAGATGATTGGAGTAGTGGATACCGCTTCTGATACAGAAATCAGAGGATTTTTCGTGGTTTTTCGATCAGGTTAGCTAAGTCTCTGCACAGGCAGATAGCAAGAACTGCCGATGCTGGAGTCAGAGATAACACAGTGTGGAGCTGGAGGAACACAGCAGGCCAGGCAGCATCAGAGGAGCAGGAAAGTTGACGTTTCAGGTTGATACCCTTCTTCAGAAAGAACCTTTCTCTGAAGAAGGGTTCCGACCTGAAATGTCAGCTTTCCTGCTCCTCTAATGCTGCCTGGCCTCCTGTGTTCCTCCAGCTCCACACTGTGTTATCGCTGCCCTACTAAAGTCTGGTGTTGTCAGGTTAGAAGCAGCTGTGACGTTTTGATATTAATAAATCCCAAACACCCTTAAGCACTTCTGTACCAGGGTCTAAGCATTGCAGATACAGCTGTATCAGTGGTCTTTCCAGATAATTTCTGATGGTGTTCTCATATTGAGCACTGGGGTAGTGCTGCCCTGTTGTGATGAGTAGGGGTAGGCTGGAGGAATGGGGCTGACTGGGTAACTCTGCAGCGAGGTAGCATGGACCCAGTGGACCAAATGGACTCCTTCGGAGCCCTATTAATAACAATAACTCCAAATTGCTCCTCATAATGTTCATTTTCTTTGGCTCTTTACCACATTCACAACAAACTCTAGCTCACCAGAGAAAGTTTACCTCATTGCCAGATACTTCCATTCTTTCCTGTGATAAAGTTCTAGTTTATCAAGAAATTAGGTTGCAGGCATTGACCTTTTACTCCTGCAGACCTGGGTTTACATTCGACCCAAACCGATGGATTGGAGTCTTAAGCTCATAGAATCCCTAGTGTGAAAAGAGGCCATTCAGTCCATCAAATTTGCACTGACCTTCCAAAAAGTGTCACACCCAGACCTTTCCTCTCCTACCCATTCCCTGAATTTCCCATTGCTAATCCATCTAGCCTGCACATCCCTGGACACTATGGGGCATTTTAGCATGGCCAATCCACCCTAACCTGCACATCTTTGGACTGTGGGAGGAAACCGGAGCACCCAGAGGAAACCCACGCAGACACAGGGAGAATGTGCAAACTCCACACAGACAGTCGAGCCTGGGTCTGTGGAACTGGGAGGCAGCAGTTCCAACCACCGAACCACCACGCCACCCACTGACTGCGAGGTTTCTCTCCCCAGTAGACTTGACCTCGTCTCAAAACCTAGCTGTTGGTAGGCGTGAGGTGACAAACTGCTTCAGAAAGTAGAATGGAGCACTGACTGACTGCCTGAATCCAAGGCACTGACAGGACGGTGGTTGAGGGGAATTGGAAATGCGGAAATGGGGAGCTGGGTTGGAGGCTTAAGTCTAAACTACATGGCTTGATGTGGTCAAGAACATTCACCTCTGGATCTAACCAGTGCTGTAACAATGCTGGCAAGTGTGTGGGACTGACTCCAACTGGATACAGGTGTTTCATTACCTCTCCTCCATCCTCCCCGAGAATCCATCTCCTTGGCAATTTCACAAAAGGGACTTCACTGAACTTGGAAGAATTCTGTTGTCCGAATTGGTCTCTTTAATTTCTAACCTTGTGCTTTTTTTCCCCTGAAAAGTGTATATCTTTTTCTAAAAAAAAACCAAAAAAAAGTGATTGTTCAATACTTTGACATTTTTCCTCACTTTGATAGAACGGGTCTTTTCACTCCTGACATGGCATTTGAAACGATTGTGAAAAAGCAGATCTTGAAGATCAGAGAGCCGTGCCTCAAATGTGTGGACATGGTTATCAATGAGTTAATCAGTACGGTTAGGCAGTGTACCAAGAAGGTAATTTGCTTTATCACAGAGTCCTGAAAAAACTTGCTGCCTGGTCTTGGATCTTCAGAAAGTTCTCCGCAGAGTGTTCTTTGGGTGTTTGGCCTTATAGTGACTGACAGTAACCTGGCTGTGGGCACTAGTCAATATTTTAGCATGCATGACTGCACACCAGAGCGCAGCTTCTGTCATTAATATTCACCTTTCTTCCTGGATATAATATTAACGCTCAAGCAGGAGTTTTAACAGATTAGGTCAATATTGTTTTGAAATTAAGAACTTTATGAAAATATGCATGATTGATGCCATGGTCTGAACGCACTGCTTTCCTAACGAGTGCCTTTCCCTCACTACAACAACAACGCGCATTTTTGTACCACCTTTTCAAAAGGTGGTCAGACCGCCCGCAAGAGCTGACCATTGTGCTGAGGAAGGAGCTGAAGGACCAGGTGGACAAACGTTTGGTCAAAGAGACAGGTTTTTTTTTTAAAGGGTGGCCTTGAAAAAGAGAGGGAGAGGTGAAGGGCTTGAGGGAGAGAAATTCCTCAAGCGAAGGGCAGAGAGCACTGAAGGCCTGGCCACCAATGTCAGGTTGGAGGAGGGCGAGAGGCGTCTGCTTTGGAGCAATGCACATGGCTGGGCTGGAGGGAGGGACATCAATCAGGAAGAGACTGGGTGGAGAGAATGTAAAACAAACTAATATTTTCTAACAGCATCTGGGAGTCCTTTATTCATTACACTTTGTTGGGTCAGGTTAACACGGTCTGATTTTGTTTGGCAGACGAGACCAGTTGAGCCATGTTACTGAGCCCTTTAAGTCCAAACACCTATTTCACAGCTGTTTCCGCTCCCAAAGTGCCAGCTGGAAATACATCAGCATGTCATCCATTCCCCGATAACGGGTACAACATGGGGGGACCTGAAGTGACTGGGAGGACAAAAGTAGGCCTGAAATGGGTATATGCCCTAACTTTAGAAGGTTCAAAAACTGGGCAGGGGAAACAGGATAAGAGTGTGAAATCGTGGCTTGAGCATTTGCTTTCTTTTGAAAACCTACAGAACTAACCTTGGGGCACAAACATGACTTTCTTGGGGGGAAGGGGAGGGAAGGAATAGGACCCTGTGGTTTTTTTCTTCTTTCCCCCTCCTTGAGATTTCCAGACTCAAAACCCGACTGGCTGGAGCAAAGGCAAGCTAGACTTTTTCAAGTTTTATTGAGTCAGAACCTGCCCCAGGAGTTCTTCATTTGAGCCTTGTTTTCAGCTGATGCTAACATTGGGTTTAAAAATGGCTCAAGACTGCACCAGTGGATAGGATGGTTTCCTGGATTCATTATGAGGGAAGGGAACAGGCACCTGACAAACAAGTATTCAACCGGCCAGCTAATCCACTCGAGCCCTAACTGTTGCAGAAATGGTCTGTGTGGTAATTCCTTGTTTTGAACGTAGAGTCCGTTTTGGTCTCACAGATAGTCATTCCCACTGCGCAGCCTGGAATAATCTTGTGGTCATCCCACTTGTGCCACAGTCTCTTCAACATCTACACAACGTTCCACCCCACATCCGTATTCCCCTGCCAGGTCTGTTTGAAGTGCAGCTATTTATATATTTCCCAAGATTCAACGTCCATAAACCTTAATAACAATGTGTGGAGCTGGATGAACACAGCAGGCCAAGTAGCATCAGAGGAGCAGGAAAGCTTGACGTTTCGGGCCTAGACCCTTCATCAGAAATGGGGGAGGGGAAGGGGGTTCTGAAATAAATAGGGAGAGAGGGGAGGGTGCATAGAAGATGGATATTATGAGACCGTTGCAGTGGACCCTCTTCCCCTCCCCCATTTCTGATGAAGGGTCTAGGCCTGAAACATCAAGCTTTCCTGCTCCTATGATGCTGCTTGGCCTGCTGTGTTCATCCAGCTCCACACCTTGTTATCTCAGATTCTCCAGCATCTGCAGTACCTATTATCTCTGGTACAATTTTAACCCCACTGCGAAGCCTCTTCTAAGGATGCCTACCCTGAAGAAGTTACCCTCCTCCCTCTGGACAAACCTCAGGGGATCTCTCTCCCACTGCAACTCTCCATCCCCGCCTCTTTGACTTGTCTGTCTCCTCTCCTCGATCCATCTTCTATCCAACTCCCCCTCTCTCCCTATTTATTTCAGAACCCTCTTCCCCTCCCCCATTTCTGATGAAGGGTCTAGGCCCGAAACGTCAAGCTTTCCTGCTCCTATGATGCTGCTTGGCCTGCTGTGTTCATCCAGCTCCACACCTTGTTATCTCAGATTCTCCAGCATCTGCAGTTCCTACTATCTCCTACTGAACTCATTCTGCCAAAGCTCTTTTCAGCTCCAACTCCTGTTAACCTTCTCTGCTCGGAGGTGACCTTGTCTCCTCACATTCTCAACCTCAGAGGGCTATGATTACTCAGTTTGTATGATTACTCAACCACATCCCCACCCCCCAACCTCAGCCCCAATGCTCTGACATTGCTGATTCTTTCTTGTGTGTGCAGAGCACGTTGTGGTTGTTTAACACAGTAAATCATACCTCGCCCTTCTCAGGAATGTGGTCAAGCAAAATGTTCCCACGAGCCAAACAAGAAGGTGCTGGGGCTGGTGATCAAAACCATGGTTGAGGAATAGGCTATGAAGAGCTGACAGCAATTATTCCATAGAAGTAACATAACAGAGCTCTTCCATCCTCATCATCCATTAGCTCAACACTGACCCAGATATCTCCCTGAACTACCAGAGGCACATGATCCAGGAGAGGGAATGACTGGCTGTGTTATCAAAAGGAAGCTTTCTTTTCTTTCTGATGTAGAGAAGGTAAAGTGAACACCATTGGTATGAGAGCCTACCTCGCATGTTGTGTTGCGCGCACCATGGGTTGTAGAGCATATCCGTGGTGCTGAATGGTGTTGGGATGCCTGCTCTTCCTAATGATGATCACTGACCCTTCACCCTGATATTGAGATTAGTCTCACTTGAGCAATAGTTGGGGCGTTGAGAAAAATTGATGTCAACTTGCAGCCAAATTTCCCGAACTCATTGGAAGTCAATACACATCACTTCACGTGGCTTTTAACAAGAGGTTTGGGCACGAGCTGAGCCAACAAATCTTTAACTTGGTCTCCGATTCTTAATGGAGCACCTGAAGCTGATTCGAAACTGAACCTCCCAATCTGTTGAGTACTTGTTTGTTAAAGCCTGCGCTTCTTCTCTGCTCCCACCAACCCACTCTGTCCTCCCCATCCCCTCTCCCAGTTTGAAAGCCTTTGTAGGTAACCAAGGTCTTACTTTTCCTTTTGCTTTATGTCCTATCCCCATGTTTTCACCCCCACACCCTGCTGCCCCTCACCTTCTCCCCTCGCCCTCCTTGTTGTCATTTTCCTCCCACGATGCAATGCAGAACTGGGCTCTTCACCCCTGACCTTGCTTTTGAGGCTATAGTGAAAAAGCAGATCCAAAAGCTGAAGGAGCCATGTTTGAAGTGCGTAGATATGGTAGTGAGCGAACTCACCGGCACCATCAGAAAGTGTACTGAAAAGGTAAAAGGTCAAATCCTTCTCTATGAACCCTGCCTTTGCTCCATTAATTTATTTAACTCAAAAATTAAAATGGTGCCTTTTTTATTCTAAGGCAATGCTGACTAAGATTTCCTGTTGTATGTGAGCTTCAGATTTCAGAAGGATGTCAGCTGTAGGGTCTTGTTTATCTGGGCTGTGTGAGTCAGCTGTATTTCAGTGGACAGATGCTGGGCTGGTCTGCACCCTCTCATTTCCAAACTCATACAGACATACATGATGCTCTTCCTGAGGCCTTTGACTGACTCCCATCTTCCAACTTTATCTGCTGTTTGTTTTAAAATGATCTTTATCAAATGCTTTGGCCCAGGGCTGTGGTCTCTGTCTCATGAGCAATCCCTAGGATGAAGCTCCATGATAGCTCTTCATCTTCATTTCATTCCTGAAAAGGTCGTGAGTTTTACTGAGTTGCCGAAGATCATTTCTCTGTATTTACCGTTGCGTACTGTGCGATATGGAGATGAAAGATAGATAAACAGGTCTTTAACTATTCTACTTTATAACCAGGCAAGGTGATGGCAAAATGGTAATGTACTGGATCAGAGAGCCAGGCTAACGCTCTGGGGTTATTAATTCAAATCACCATGGTAGGTGGTCAGATTTGAATTCAATAAAAATCTGAGTTTAAAAAGTTAGCCTAATGTTGACTCAGTGATCACTGTCAATTGTATGAACCCATCAGGATCACCCCTGTCTCCTTGCAGAAGGAATCCTTACCCAGCCTGGCCTACACGTGACCCCAGACCCACAGCAACGTGCCCTGTGGGCAATGAGTGCCAGTGATATCCACATTCCATGTACAAATTTAAAACAAAAACCTAGATCCTCACCCTTGAGTTTCTGAGCGTGTGCTGCTCATGGCCATTTGATGAATATTTCACTAGTACTTCACAGTATGTCTGTGCCAACCTCCGAAATCTTTATTAAGTGGTGAAATAACTCATCAGAGGCTGGCATCCCATCACCAATCACCCTTTCTTTACAACCGCGTAGCCTTTGACAATAGCACTGCCTCCCACTGAGTCCAACGTTCAGGGGTTCAATATCTCTGACATTCACCCTTTTATGTCAGCCAGGGCTCCCTGATTGGACCAGATTAACAGCCCCAGTCAGGGAACTCATATTCTGTGAGGTCCAGCTGGCTGACCTCGTTACAGTCACGACAAGTGGAATTTTCTTTTAATTGGAGTGAAAATTGAAAACCTTTATGACTTTCAATATATCAGATTCGCTTTACCCCAGCAAGAGTGAATCACTCAGCCATGGGCATGCTGCAGTCATCTTCGGCCTGAGTTGTCCAAACCACTGCCCAAACACCATTCCTTTGAGCTCAGGGAAGCTTCAGCAAGGCCTCAGCCTTTCTGTTCCGGTTTATTGTTTTCATTCCACATTTTTCACGTGTTTAAAACAAAAGTGGAATCAGATAATGCTCTAGCATTGTGACAGTAGATTTTAACACCCTGTCAAAGGCTTCTCCTGTCTAGTTCAATACAGTTACTCCTCTGTACGTGACTGAAATGGGTGTAATTTAGCAGGCCCGATTACTGGAATTCAGGCTGTTACCAAGTTGGTTAGGGCGCGTGTTGCTTTTAACTGTGAGGGCGATGAGTCGTTTTCAGTGTTGAATAGAGATTGTTATTCTTCTTAGACTCAGATTACTGCATTTGGTTGGGCTGCTTAGGGCTTGTGAGGCAAATGCTGTTTCGGGCCTTGAAGCCTGACTGACTGACTGACAAGGATCACCCAATTACGGACCCACTAAAATAAAAGCTTCAAATTGTTGAAGAATGTGGCATTTGCCAGATCACATCCCAGACGGAAAAGCCAGTAATATTCGGACTGCATTGATAACCCTAGTTCTCCATTTTGAAATGCACAAGACGGGTTGGACTAGTTTTAATGGCTTTTCCTTAGGTTAGAAGCAAGAGATCTCTGCCTGGTTGAACAAAGGAACTGTGGACTACTCCCACTGTTAAGCCCAACCCCTCCCAATCTGTCACCCTCCCAACCCTCCCATTACCGTGTGTACCGTGGTTCTGGCCGATACAGGCATGGCTTCCCCAGGGGTCTGCTTGAGGTATTCTGTGAACGGTGCTGGGGTAACCAGAGGGAATCAACAAAACTCCCAGGAATGTCACCTTAATTGAAATCAGATGCATTTCTTTTAAGATGTTGCGATTTATTTTTCCTTGGGGAGGTTTCCTTTCCAAAAAGAGCAGTTTTTCATCTTGCTATTGGCAGCCTTCAAAGGCTCAAACAGTATATAGGCCCAGAGGACCACTCTCTCAGTAAAGAGAGAGAGAGAAACACAATTGGTGGTCTTTTAACCTGAGCGTCGCCACACTTCAGGTAGGAGGGGTGAGTTTGAACAGGTGGGACCTTCATAGTAACCTCTGTCAGTGCGGGAATTAGATTACGCTGTTGGCATCACTTTGTATCACAAACCAGCCATCCAGCCAACTGAGCTAGCTCACCCCAACAATCTTGGAACACCTTGGACGTGATTATCTGTGAGTTGGAGCACCAGGGTGTGGACTTGTAGAGGAAGGGATGGGTCTTATTGCATCATCCTAGTTCTTCTCAGGGAATGGAATGATCTGGAGGATGGTTAAACAGCATGATCCAACATCCATCTCTTGTGTGTTCCCTGTACCTGGTGACAACCAAGGGGGTGACCTGTGAGCTAAGTTCAATAAACAATTTGATAGGGTCAATCGACAAATTCCTCATAGAGTCCCCACAGTGTGAAAGCAGGCCATTCATCCCATCAAGTCCACACCAACCCTTCTACCACATAACCCTGCATTTCCCACCGCCAACCCCCACATGTTTGGACCACAGAAGGAAACCAAAGCACTAGGCAGAAACCTGCAGAGACACAGGGAGAGCATGCAAACTCCACTCAGATAATCACCCAAGGGTGGGATCAAGCCTGGGTCCCTGGCGCTGCAAGGCAGCAGTGCTAACCACTGAGCCAGCCTCTGGTGGTGAAAATCAAAGCAAGAATGATAAAAGTTCAAATTGCGGTTAGACGGGAGATGGTAGTGCAGCGGTAATGTTCCTGGGAATAATCCAGATAGGCCCAGGTTAATCCTCTAGGGGCAAGGTTCGAATTCTGCCAAAGTGATCTTGGAATTGCAATGGAATTCTGGGATCTCATAATGCAGTGGTAGAGTCCCAACCTCTGGGCCAGGGGGCCCAGGTTCAAGTCCCACTTGCTCCAGAGGAGTGTAATGACAGTGGTGAGTGTGTTGACCAAATTAATACCGAAGTAGGGCATTGAAAGGACGATCTTTAGAAGCATTTCCTTGCACAAAGTGTGTTGGAAACTTGGAACTTTGTTACCCCCAAAAAGCTGTTGAGGTCGATAGTCAACTAGAAATGGGTTTTTGGTGGGTAAAACTGTTAAGAGACACGGGACCAAGGTGAGGTGATGGAGTTGAG
Organism: Ginglymostoma cirratum; assembly: GCA_024137785.1. Classification (NCBI taxonomy): domain Eukaryota; kingdom Metazoa; phylum Chordata; class Chondrichthyes; order Orectolobiformes; family Ginglymostomatidae; genus Ginglymostoma; species Ginglymostoma cirratum. Next base: position 59,243 of record JAHRHZ010000036.1, read on the forward strand.
ATGGCAGAAAAGGTTCATGGAGGCTGAAGGGTCTCCTCCTGCTCCCCACGTGTTGCTTGATGAAAAGCATGAGGTGTGTTCGTGGCTTTCAGGAGGTTATCAGTGTAGCCTCAAAGCTGACAGCTTATGTGAGAGCACTCCAGACCAGGAGGGTCATTAGCCAGCGGTTTAGTTTGGTTATCCTTGAGGTGTAGCTTCACTGTCAGGATTAACTGCACCTTGGTGTTGTTTTGTTCAGTGTCGCACTCACACTAACTGACAGCTTTGCACTGAAGTCTCATCGCTCACATTCCTGCTTCTTTCCCCAACAAAAGGCTGTAGTGGCTTTGGAAAGGAAATATTGGCCTCCTTTACAACTTCATTTGACAATGGCTTTTACCAAATAAATCCCTCACCTTCAGATTCTATCATTTGTCAACACTGCGTCGACCAATCTGTTCTTCATTTATAACGCTGGTGCTCCATCATGACATTTATCATTGTCATCACTATCTCAAACAATAATATTCTCTGCCGTTCAGATTGAGTAACTTCATTCCTCCTTTATTCAATATGCTTTCATGGGATGTGGGTGTCACTGGCTGGGCTCAGCATTTATTGTCCGTCCCTAGTTGCCCTTGAGAAGGTGGTGGTGAGCTGCCCTCTTGAACTGTTGCGGTCCATGTGTTGTAGTTTGACTCAAAGCAAGAATGATAAAAGTTCAAATTGCGGTTAGACGGGAGATG
>JAHRHZ010000036.1:59977-72116 GCA_024137785.1 Ginglymostoma cirratum
CCAGAGGAGTGTAATGACAGTGGTGAGTGTGTTGACCAAATTAATACTGAAGTAGGGCATTGAAAGGACAATCTTTAGAAGCATTTCCTCGCACAAAGTGTGTTGGAAACTTGGAACCCCGTAGGGGGGGAATTCCAGGATTTTGACCCAGCGACACTGAAGGAATACATTTCCAAATCAGGCTGGTGAGTGGCTTGGAAGGAAACTTGCAGATGGTGGTGTTCCCATGTATCTGCTGCCCTTGTCCTTCTAGATGGTAAGGGTTGTGGGGTTGGAAGGTGCTGTCTGAGGATCTTTGGTGAATTTCTGCAGTGCATCTTGTAGATCGTACACACTGCTGCTACTGAGCGTCGGTGATAGAGGGAGTGAATGTTTGTGGAAGTGGTTCAAATCAACTTTTGTCCTGGATGGTGTCAAGCTTCTTGAATGTTATTAAAGGCACACTCATCCAGGGAATTGATCGTGCTTCTGACTTCTGCCTTTTCAATGGTGGGCAGACTTTGGGGTGTCAGGAGGTGAGTTACTCCCTGCAGGATTCCTCATCTTTGACCACTAGCATTGAATGCAAACATACTATTGCTCTGGTGTCAAGGACTATGCTCACCTCCAGTTCTGTCCAAGCCAATGTTGAGAGGAAGCTGTGGGGATAGCTTGAAAGAAGCTTTGAGAATTGGGTTAGGTCATAACTTCTATCGAGCAGGAATCCAGGATGCTCCATCTGTGATGTAACTGTGTCTGGCTCTTTTGTTGTCACTGAAAAGCCTTGATCAGTGAAAAAAGTTGCATTCTACGTAATGCCCACTTCAAAAATGTGTTTGGAAGGTTCAGTATTTGGTTGAAGTGATCAAAGTGGAGAAGGTGTTAAATGTGTGAAAGTTCAGCCTGTTGATGTTTCTTTCATTGTGACCTTTTTGTTAATAAGAAAAAGGCTTCGGTTAGCTCCACCGGAAACAATGTTGTTCTGAGTGCTTGGAGCAGGATAGGGACTGACGTTGAGGCAACGGCCTAGTGGTATAATCACGGGATGCAATGAATTGCAATGAGGTTAGCCGGGTGGACCTCATAAAATACGAGTTCCCTGATTGGGGCTGTTAATGTCATCTAATCAGGGAGCCCTGGCTGACAGATATAAATCATATCAGAGGTTCTGTTCGCTCTGAGGGAGCCGGATCGGTGTTGAGGACTTTCCACGTGTAAATAAAGGGTGACTTTGGTGATAGAGACCTGGATAACGTTCTGGGTACCCGGGTTCAAATCCTGCCAGGATAGATGGTGGAATTTGAATTCAATAAAATACCTGGAGTTAAGAACCCAATGATGACTGTGAATCCATTGTCGATTGTTGGAAAAACCCACCTGGTTCACAAATGCCCTTTAGGGAAGGAAACTTCCATCCTTACCTGGTCTGACCTACATGTGACTCCAGACCCACAGCAATGTGGTAGACTCTAAACTGCCCCCTGGGGCAATTAAGGATGGGCAATAAATGCTGCCCGGCCAATGATACCCACACCCTGTTAATGAATAAAAGAAACAAAATTGAACGAGGAGGGTAAACTTTAAAAATATAGACGGCTTTGTTTCATTCCCATTTGCAAAATCATAACACCGTCAGTGACCAGCATCAAGGAAAAGGGGTGCAACTGTGTTAGGGACTCAGAGATCGACAGCATACCATAGGCCCTTCAGCCCATTGAGGCTGCAGCAGTCAAAAACAAGCACCTAACCATTCTAGAGATAGTAGGAACTGCAGATGCTGGAGAATCTGAGATAACAAGGTGTAGAGCTGGATGAACACAGCAGGCCGAGCAGCATCAGAGGAGCAGGAAAGCTGACGTCTTGGGAAGAAGGGTCTCGACCCGAAACGTCAGCCTTCCTGCTCCTCTGATGCTGCTTGTCCTGCTGTGTTCATCCAGCTCTACACCATGTTACCTAACTATTCTAACCGTGTTGTCTGTTTGATGCACTGTTGTTTGGGTGTTGAGTTGGCAGAAATGTTAGCAAATTGGCAAATTTGGCTGTTTTCTGAGCAGACAGGATTGGGAATTGGACAGGGCTTTTTATTTGGCTGGTTGGAAGGAGAGATAGATAAACCCAGGAAGAGTACAGAAGTGTATTTGTAGTTCATTTTGAATTAACTCCACAGAGGCCGGTATCCTATCACCAAAGTCACCCTTTATTTACACGTGGAAAGTCCTCAACACTGATCCAGCTCCCTCAGAGTGAACAGAACCTCTGATATGGTTTATATCTGTCAGCCAGGGCTCCCTGATTGGATGACATTAACAGCCCCAATCAGGGAACTCATATTTTATGAGGTCCACCTGGCTGACCTCATTGCAATTCACTGCATCCCATGAGAGCAAAGACATAGGTTGGGTCTTTTTGTTGTAGTTTTTCTAGCGATGTTTTAGCAGTGGGTCAGGCTCCTCCCACTCTGCCTGGGATACAGGGAGATGGTAACGCACAGTGGCTCACCTCTTGCACCCGGAGCGACTCAAAAGGAATTCATTCACCTCTTTGGGCCAGTAAAGGCGTTGAGGCGCTGACATCCATCGTGCCCATCTCAGATTCCAAGGTATCTTCAATGCTTGATGGAACAGTCTGAAAGGCTGTCAGGGAGGCGGGCATGTTTTGCTCCCGCGCTGTTTACGGGTTTGCAGCTTTCATTTAGTCCACTTGCTTGTTCAGGACCATCGCACCAATCCGTACTTTACACATCACTGGACCTGACTTTGCATCAACTGTGCCTCTTACCCATGCAGGGCCATTCCCATGGTTCCTATGCTAAACTTTGTCTCCTGAAGTAAACTGTCTGTCTTATTTAGCGGAGTCTTGTGTCTGGCATTGGCATTTCTGATGCCATTTCCCTCCCACTCCCCACCGCCCAGGACCAGGAAGATCAAATTTAACCTGGTGCGGAGTCTTCTCCCCATTAGCAACTCTGCTGGAGCTATCCCTGTAGTTGCAAGAGGGGTAGTCCCGTAATCAAATAGGAACCGGGACAGTATGGTACCGAGTGAAGCTGTCGGCTGTTTCTTTAAGCCCGCCTTCAATGTTTGGACTGCTCTGTCTGCCACGCCATTGGATAATGGAAGGTGAGGAACTGTCCTTATGTGACGAGTACCATTCAACACTAGGAAATACTCAAACTCCCTGCTGGTAAGCGACGGCCCGTTATCCATGACCGACACTTCCAGTGCTCCGTGTATTGAAAAGATGCGCGCAGTTTTTCTATCATTGTCCTGTGTTTGATGAATGAACTTTATGCACGTCCAGCCATTTTGAGTGGGCGTCCACAATGACCAAGAACATTGAGCCAATGAAAGGACCTGCATAGCCAACATGTAACTGAGTCCAGGGTTTACCGGGCCATTCCCGTGAATGTGGGGGGAGCTACTGGGCTGTAATTCGTGTCCTTGTTGGCACTCTGCAACCAGTGCAGCTATGCTTGCATTTAGTCCTGGTCACCAGACATAACGTCCTGCCAAAATCTTCATTTTGGAAACCCCTGGATGACCCTGGTGTATTTCAGCCAGTATCTGGTGGCAACCTTTGCTCGGGACAATCACTCTTACTCCCTGTAATAATACGCCGTCCTCTACCGTGATCTGGCCTCTCTGGGTCCAAAAGGTTTTCATTTCTGGTTGCTGTTTCATTTCTCCCATCCCCACCAGCTGTTTCAGTTTTGCCGGACCAGATCTTTCTTCATCCAAAGGCTGATATTGCCAGCTGTGACTGGAATGTGTCCAGAAAATTTAAAACCATTATGGATTTTTCCATCGGCGGTCCCACCGGTCGTAGATCTGCCAGCAGGAGGTGGCTCAATGAATCTACATTTGCTTCTTGGCCTCCTGGGATGATGTTCAAGCCTATAATTATACACACAGAATTAAAGCCCACCACCAAGTTTGGCCTGAAGCTATGGGTGGCTCTGCCTTGTCCTCTTTAAGTGGACCTAGCAGTGGATTGTGGTCTATTGTTGTTACAAATTTATGTCCATAAAGGTATTGGTGGAACTTCTTGACTCCAAATATGACCGCCAAACCTTTCTTCTCTCTCTGGGTGTATTTACATTCTGCATTAGCCAAAGTCCTGGGTACATATACTATTGGGCGTTCCTCTCCATTGGGCCACCTCTGAGCTAATGTTACCCCAATGCTGCACAGGGAGGCATCTCGTGTCAATACCAGATCTCATTGGGATCATAGTGTGCTAAAACCTTAGAGGGTGATAGCTGTTTCTTCACTCTCCCTGAGAGCTGTGGCATAGCTATTTGACCAATTCCAAGGCTGACCATTTTTTGACAGTTGGTGCAAAGGTTCCAGGATGGAGGCCAGGTTATTTATGAACTTTCTGTAATAATTCAGCAGCCCAAGGGAAGACCTAAGCTCCCGACCTGACCTGGGAGCCGGAGCACCTTTGATTGCCCTCACTTTATCGTCCAATAGATGTAACCTGGTCTTGTCCACTCTCTAGCCCAAGTAGGTCACTTGGGGTGCCTGGAACACCCACTTTTCCCTTCTACACCTGGAAGAAACATCTAAGGCCAATGTCCAAGTGCTCCTTATTGGTCTTCCTGGTTATTAGCAAGTCACCTAGACAAATGGCAATCTGGGATAGCCCTTGTAAAATGTTTTCTGTTGTCCACTGAAAAATCGCACAGGTTGACGATACCCCAGATGGCATTCTCGTACATTGGTACAAACCCTAATGGGTATTAATTGTAGCATATTTCTGGGAATCCTCATCTAACTGCAATTGCAAGCATGCATAGCTCATGTTCAGCTTTGTGAATGACAGCCCTCCTGCCAACTTTGCGTATAAATCCTCAATGCCAGGGATTGGGTATTTATCCAGCTGTGAGAAGCTGTTTGCCGTTTGTTTGAAATCCCCACAAAGACGAACTGACCCATCAGGCTTCACAATCAGTATAACCAGTGCTGGCCATTCTGAAGCCTGGTCTGGTTTGATGGTTCCTTCACTGTCCAGCCTCCTGATTTCAGCCTCTACTTTTGCCCATAAGGCAAATGGCAGTGGGTGGGCCTTGCAGAATCATGGGATTGCTTCCTGGTCAATATGCAAGTTGGCCTTGGCTCTTTTAAAAAGTTCCTGGACCTTCCTGAGAAACCTCTGTGTACTTAATTAGGACTTCACTCAGGCAGCCATTTTCTAATCGAAAAATGTTGAGCCAATCTCGGTGAATGTTTCTCAACCAATTCTGCCCCATCAAGCTTGGGCCTGAGCCTTTTACTACAAATGGTGGTAATTGAACTAGCTGCTTCTCATTTGAGACCAGAACTGAAGCTGTCCCCTTGATCTATAAAGGTTTCCCAGTGCAGGTTCTCAATCTATCTGAGATCTTGCGCAAATTAAGTGTTGCAGTCCTGTGCAAATTTTGTTAAAACCAGGCTCTGCAATCATTGAACTTCCGCACCAGTATTGACCTCCATTAGAAGCGGGTGACCATATAACCAAATATTTATTTTGATTGGTTCTGATTTGGATGTTGCTAAGCAATTTAACTGTTCCAAGCCAGATGTAGATGGGCTTTCCAGGGTGTGCACTCTCCTGGATACCAGCCTATGAGTCTTCTTGCTCAATTTAAGTCTAGTGAGAGTCTTTCGCTGTCTCGAGTCCACATACCAGTAACAGCTACAATGGCTCACCAGTCCCGAACCTGAAGAAAATTGTAATCTTTTGGCTAAGGCTTGACTTTGCTGTGGGGTTTTGCTGTGGGCTGACCCAGAGTCCCTCTGTTCAGGATATGTCCTGAGTGAGGCTGTACAATTGCCTTTACTCAAGTGATGTCCCCCAAGCTCAGTCAGCCTCATCAGGGTTTCTGCTTCCTTCGGAATACCCTGTGACTCGTATGCTTCACTTGCTGCATTTTCCATTGTAGTGCCTGTTTGATGTCCAGTTGGGCTTCAGCTAGTAGGCTGTTTTGTGTGGTTCCATCATTAAACCCACATACCAAACGGTCTCTCAGCATCTCATTAAGGGTTAAACAAAGTCACATGCCTCTATCAGTTGCATTAACCTCATTCAAAAATCCTGATACAGATTCCACGTGCTCTCGAATTGCTAGGCAACGCCGATAGCTTCTCTGAATTAGAGGCGGCTTGGGGTCATAATATTCCTTAACTAAACCTTAACCTTGTAAGTGGGAAATCGTGTCTCATGAACTTGATTGAGCTTTTTTGAAGAAGTAACAAAGAGGATTGATGAGGGCAGAGCAGTGAACGTGATCTGTGTAGGCTTCGGTAAGGCGTTGAGCAAGGTTCCTCATAGTAGGCTGGTTAACAAGGTTAGATCACACCGAATAAAGGAAGAACTAGCTATTTGGATACAGACCTGGCTTGAAGGTAGAAGAGAGAGGGTGGTGGTGGAGGGTTGCTTTGCAGACTGGAGGCCTGTGACCAATGGCGTGTCACAAAGGTCGGTGCTGGGTCCAATGCTTTTTGTCATTGATATAAATGATTTGGATGTGAACGAAGAAGGAATGGTTAGTAAGTTTGCAGATGACACCAAAATTGGAGGTGTAGTGGACAGATGGGCTAATGGGCCAAGAAGTGGCAGCTGGAGTTTACTTTCAATTATTGTGACGTGCTGCATTTTGGAAAGGCAAATCAGGGCAGGACTTATACCCTTAACAATAAGTCCTGGGGAGCGTTGCTGAACAAAGAGATCCTAGAGTGCAGATTCATAGTTCCTTGAAAGTGCAGTCGCAGGTAGATAGGATAGTGAGGAAGGCGTTTGGTATGCTCGCCTTTATTGGTCAGTGCATTGAGTATAGGAGTTGGGAGGTCATGTTGCAGCTGTCCAGCACATTGGTTCGGCCACTATTGGAGTACTGCATGTAGTTCTGGCCTCCCTGCTATAGGAAGGATGTTGTGAAACTTGAAATGGTTCAGAAAAGATTTACAAAGATGTCGTCAGGGTCGGAGGATTTGAGCTACATGGAGAGGCTGAATAGACTGGGGCTGTTTTCCCTGGAGCGTCAGAGGCTGAAGGGTGATCTTATAGAGGTTTATAAAATCATGAGAGGCATGGATAAGGTGAATAGACAAGGTCTTTTCCCCAGGGTGGGGGAGTCCAAAACTAGAGGGCACAGGTTTAAGGTGAGAGAGAAAGGATTTAAAAGGGACCTAAGGGACAGATTTTCACGCAAAGTGTGGTGTGTGTATGGAATAAGCTGTCAGAGGAAGTTGTGAAGGCTGATGGGATTAGATTTATTTAGGATATCTGGTTGACATGGACAGGTTGGACCGAAGGGTCTGTTCCTATGCTGTACAGCTCTCTGACTTGGTGACTCTATAAATCCATCAGCTCTTGACAGGTTTTCATATCTGCTGCCTCAGGGAAAGTTAGGTTCCTAATAACCATAAAAGCTGCAGGTGGCAAGAGAAATGCTCATTGCGTTTCATCTGCACCAATGTTATTTGCTCAGAAGAAGAAAAAACACATTCTTTCCACATACTGGGCCTAGTCTTTGACAGCATGATTGAATGAGTCAGGCTTCCCAAATATTGGTATGATGCCAGAAATGCTGACCCCAGCTTAAAGATGACCGTTGTGAGTGAATTTCTTCAGGAGCGTGCTCTTCCCTCGTCACCAGTGCACAGTGCACAACACTTACCCAGCTATTTCAGAGCTAGCCGCCAGAGTGAACAGAACCTGTGACACTCCCGTTTGTATCTGTCAGCCAGGGCTCCCTGACTGGACTAGGTTAACAGCCCCAGCCAGGGAACCCATATTCCAATGAGGTCCACCTGGCTGACCACTTTCCAGTCACTACAATTAAAAACCTGTCTTTTAGGGAAGGAAATCACTCATCCGTATTAGGTCTGGCCTGCATGTGATTGCAGGTTCACAGTAATGTGGTTACTACCCCCTGACTGACCCACCAAGCCACGCAGTTCAAGGGCAATTAGGGATGGGCAACAAATGTTATCCTGGGCAGTGATGCCCACATCCCAGGAAAAATTGCATTTTTAGATAAGCCAGTTCTCTAGGAAAGAACTTGCATTTGTAGAAGTACCTTTTGTGATGTCCCAGTGAAGTGTTTGCAAGTGTGGTCAATATTATAAGGAAGAGTGATAGCCATTTTGTACATTGCAATCTCTGATAGACCAAAGTGGTCAGATCCTAGTATAGTTTCTTGGTGACGTTGTTTGAGCAGAAAATATTTGGCGAAGTATTGGGGGTGGGCTCCTCTGCCATGGGATCCTTTATGTCTGCCATCCAGGGCACATGTGCCTCGGTTTAACATCTCCCCTGAAAGATGGCACCTCAAACATTGCAGCCCTCCCTTAAGCCTGCGCTGGAGTGTCAGTCTCGATTTTTGTGTCTTGAACTCTGTATAACCTTCTGGTCCAGTTGGGGGAGCAAGAGCATGACCAACTGGACCTGAGCTAAATGAAGGCACAGACACACTATCCCTAACTTCTTTCAGACACTGGTTAGCCTACCTTGTGTTTCTGCAACTTCCTATTTACAGCAAAATGTGGCCATAAATAAAGACCTTTTACTGTAACAGCAAGACTTCTTACAGATTAAAAAAAAAGTTTGCATTTCCTTGCCAGTTTGGAAACGATCCACTTAATAATTGCCATATTTTAATGTGGGATCAGTTGAAAATATTAATGCAACCTCCTTCTTAATGATAGAATTGAAAGCTGCATGTTATTATGGGAGGCATGGCAAGATGACTTCCTAACATCTTTGCGTGATATTCTACTCTCTTTTTGGTGATGTTGTTAACCCATAAGATTTCAAATATTCTAATGATGCCATTAAAGCGTCTGTAAAAGGTTGTCAGATGAGGTCCGTTTGTTATTTTTAATTTCTCGTTTAACTTAATCCAGCATTTTTAGAGCTGCAGTAATTGTTTACTAAATGTTGATGTTTTGCCTGAAGGCGCAAGTCTCAGCCAGTTAATCCTCAGCTTTATTAATAATTAGGTACATACTGGTGAGAGAGGGAAGTGGAACAGTTTCATTTCACTTTGTATGAATTGAGTGCGTGGGCTGCGGACAGGAGGATAATCTCCCTGAATTAAAACTATTGATCAGATCTATTCTGGAACGCCCTCGCCATTACAAAAGATCTCATTTTTTCTGAAGAAGGGTCTAGGCCCGAAACGTCAGCCTTCCTGCTCCTCTGATGCTGCTTGGCCTACTGTGTTCATCCAGCTCTACACCTCGTTATCTCAGTTTGGTCCGTCATTGACAGTATCTACTTTTTAAAATAGAAATAAAGTATTTCTCTCTCATGAGAGAGAAATGATTGACTGGTGGTTGAACCTGAGGGTCACCCCACCTCAGGTGGGGGGAGAGATTGAGAAGAAAAGTCCTTGATCTTGTGCTATTGCTGTTACTTTCTATGTCCCAAACCAGCTACACAGCCCCCAATGGCTAAGATATAGTTATTGGTGAGCCAGAATGCCAAGTGTGGATTTTGAGGTGAATAGGATGGGACTGATTGCCTCATTTTAGTTCCCCTCAGAGAATGAAATGTTCTGGACGATTTGATCTTGTTTTATTCCTTTGTAGGACGTGGGCAAGGCTAGCATTTGTTGTATCTCTCATCAGGGCGATTTTTAAAAAATTAAATGGGAGTGCGTGATGGCCTATTGACTCTCCTTCCCAACTCTGCCGTTGCTTCTGAAGGAAGGGTGGTGCAGAGGGGTGTAGGAAACACAAGATGAATTGGCATTTAATAAGAGACGTGAGCCGGTGCGAAGAGAAAGCCGGTGATTTACCAGCCTAGGGCAGTGTAGGGGAGCCCAGCTTTACTGCTTGCCTGCCCATACCTCACCTCCACACCAGTTCTTTCGAACGGTCGGTGGATGCAAAGGAAGGAAACTATTTAATTCCGTAACCTTACTCAACCCATTGAATTCCAAAAAGAGGGGAAGTTTGGGAAGCACATTTTAATTATTGCTCAACGCCCAAGTTGATATTTCTTGTGAGGCCAACATTGCCTTTTTAAAACATATCTCAATTGCCTATTTGTTGTCATTTATCCACCTTGTCTACTAACCTGTTCCACTCCTATTTATTCCCCAAGTGTTATTCTCTAGCTTGCATGGCTGCCTGCTTGCACGTTTATATTCTGTGTGTCTGTCTGTGCATTTGTAACGGAATTGCAACCAGTGGAAAACACTTGGAGTTCATATTGCTCTACAGTACTGCATTAGAATTGATACGTTTGCTGCTTAATATGTGAAGGAGTTGAATTTTCGTTCAAATTGAAGCCTAATGTTCATGGTTATATTGTCCTCAGAGTTGCTACTGGCTCATTCAGAAAGCAGAGTATGAATATTCAGACCCTGTTCAAACAAATTTCTACCTGCAGTTTGTTTTTTTAAAATTATCTTCTATAGTCCAAAGCTCCACTTGACTCATCCCCTGCTCTCCAGCGAAGATTTTAAGCGAACTGTTGATTCTATTCCCCATCCCTGCCCCCGTGCAGCCAGAGGGGTGGTCAGACAGGAGAGCAGGGGGAAGACCCCTCTCTGCAGCTCTCCTTCAGTCCAAGCGTGGAGGTGTCCCTGGCCCCGTTCTGACGAGATTGGGGCAAACTGGCACAAACCTGCCAACCTACACACCTCATTGCCAGCTGCCTCATGGCATTGTAACTGTGCACCGACCGATTTCTGTACTTTTCAGAACTCCAGCAAACTGGCGATATGGGGAGAGCGGAATTTCTGAAACTTGCACATTTTCATGCGTCTATCCGTGGGGACTCAAAAGAATTGGCTTTGAGAGTGCCCTTGTACTGAAATTCTGAACTGAAGCAAACTGTATTTAGTTTCTCAATTTGATTTTAGTCAAAAATGTATTGAATTTGAAAAAGTCAGTGTTTGGAGTATAACTTCCACTCTGCTGTAATCCCAAAGCTGTCATGAGAATCTAGACTGAACTGAATCTGACTGGATGTCCTGGTCAGTTTGCTGCTGTACTGTGTTGCAGGGAGCTCCTGTGTTAGATGCTTAACTGCTGTACATTGCTGGGGGGAATGGTATCGGGCCTGTTTTCCACTTCTCTGCCCGGTTCTTTCTTACAGTTGGGCCAGTACCCGCACCTACGGGAGGAAATGGACCGAATCGTAACCACTCACATCCGAGATCGGGAGGGCAGAACAAAACAGCAGGTATGGAATCAGGAATGGCCGGATTGGCTCACTTTTGCTTTGTAAAGGCCCAGCACAATGGAGTGGGCTTGGACCTACATGTATAACGGCATATGGTCAAACATTTATCTGTTCTCATCTCATTTTCCAACACTTGGTCTATAGCCTTTAATGCTGTGATGTTTCAAGTGCTCATCTAACTATTTCTCGAGGGTTTCTGTCTCGATCATTCTTTCAGGTACTGAGTTCCAGATTCCCACCACCCTCTGGATGAAATTTTTTTTCTTCAACTCCCCTCTAAGCCTCCTATCCCTGACCTTAAACCATGTCCCCTGGTGAGTGCCCCCTCTCCAAAGAAGAAACATATGTTCCTGTCCACAATCCATGTCCCTTAGAACTTTGCAGACTCAGTCTGATCCCCCCTCATCCTTCTCTCATCTAAGGAACATCCCCAGCCTCTGTAGTCTCTCTTCATAACTGAGCCCAGGAACATCCTGGTGAATCTCTGCTGCACCCTCTCTAGTGCAGTCATATCCTTCCTACAGTGTGGTGACCAGAACTGCACACAGTACGTGAGCTGTGACCTAACTAACATTGAATATAGTTGCAACATAATCATCTTTCTCTTATATTCAGGTAGATGGTGAACATTGAGCTCAATAAAATCTGGAATGACGAGCCAGCCCTAATGGTAACCATGTAACCATTGTCATAATTGTCATCTCTTCGAGCCTCTTCCATCAGGCAAGAGATACACGAGCTTAACACACATCCCAACAGATTCAGGAACAGCTTCTTCCCCGCTGTTATTGGACTTCTGAATGGACAGCTCTAATTTCAAACCTAAAGTTGATCTTGCTTCTGGTGTACCTTCTTTGCAGCCGTTAACGCTGTATTCCTTGCACTGCTCAATCACCCTATGATCTTTATAAAACCCGAAAGAACTGTGGATGCTGTAAATCAGGAACAAAAACAAAGTTGCTGGAAAAGCTCAGCAGGTCTG
>JAHRHZ010000036.1:72516-91620 GCA_024137785.1 Ginglymostoma cirratum
ACTCCAGACCCACAGCAATGTGTTTGACTCTTAACTGCCCTCTGGGCAATTAGGGATAGCTAATAAATGCTGGCCTAGCCAGTGATGCACACATTCCCGTGAACGAGTAAAGTAAAGGCAGTTAGTACCTGAATGGGGTAACTGACACGACATGACATGCTGCACTCATCAGTTGAGAATGAACTGATTGAAAGAATAAAAGATAATTTTTAAAAAATGAACGACTGTTCTGATGGCTGTCTTGGTACAGGGGTAGTATCCATACCTCTGAGCCAAGAGGTCCAGGCACCTGTGCCACCTGCCCCAGAGGTGTGTAATAATGTCTCTGATTAGAAAATTTTTTTTTGAAGAACTGTTCCTGGAAAAAGTTAATCAGTCAAATAAAAGCAAAAGACTACCGATATTGGACTGGAACCATAGAAGTGATACAGCACAGAAGGGGGCATTTAGCCCATCTTGTGCATTTTGACCCAGATGCCCTTTCTAATCCCATCTGCCTGCACATGGCCCATAGCTGTGCATTTAAGGAGCAGACCCAGTTACAATTTGGAAGAGTTCAGGGTCTCTGGCTCTACCACCAACTCAGGCAGCGAATTCCAGACACCCACCACCCTCTGCAAGAAAAAAATGTTTTTCCTCACACCTCTAATCGTTCTGGCACTTAACTCGAATCTGTGACTCCTGGTTTTTGTACCCTTGGACTAGTTCTGTTTTCTTTCTCTATAGATGGTGCCAGAGTTTCTCCAGCAATTTCTGCATGTCGTTTCAGATTTCCAGCATTTTGTTTCAGATTTCCAGCATTTTGTTTCCGATTTCCAGTGGTTCTTTGTTTTCTGTAATGAACGTTGCTGTATTTCAAGATTGAGCATAACTTCTGCCAAAGACTTTGCCTTCCCCACTTGGTAACAGTGACCTAGACTAATACAATAAGGAGGATTGGTGTCTGTGAATCTACTAAAGGTGTCCCAGATAGTTCAGGTGGATAGTTATGTCATTATAACACGCTTTACACTTTCAAATGACCATTTTATTAGAGAAGTGTCACCTCGCTGTAAATATTCCTGTTCGGGTGGTTTTTGCTACACAATGCTTAGAGGTAATGCTTTATGTACAGAGAATGGATTTTAATGGTGGTGAACATTATTGCCTTCACGATATTAGAAATAATAAATTATTTCCAGAAGTAAGACCATTTTTATTAAGCAGGTGAATCAATAGCTGGAAAAAGTTACCTCCATTCTAGGTTTCTCAAGTTAAGGTTTGATTTAAGAGGACTACTGCCAAATTTATAGTTTTACAACAAGATAAAAAAATCTGATAATTCAGAATTATGTCTGTTTTAATTATTTGTTTTTGTTCTCTGTAATTTATGTATTATTATAAATTTAAATACTGTAAATATTTAAATATTAAATATTATAAAATTAAAATTGTGAGTTTATAATGCAATACATAAAATACATTTATTTAATCTATTATATCTGGAAATTCTACATTCTACCAGAGGCTGTGATCAAATCGCTAAGTGTTTCATTTAGAAATGCAGTAAGGTAGTTTTTTTGTTTTGGGCGAATTTGTTTCAAAAGGCTGTTTGGGCAAAGAGAAGTTGCCTGTCCCGGTCCTTCATCTCTTGTTCCAGCATTCCTGATTAAGGAATAAAGGGAATTCTGCCTTGATCCAAGTGTGGTTGCCGAGCATGTGTGGAAGGAACTCTGGCAGTGGGGATATCACCTGGAGCTGGAACCTGGAACCTAACCCATTGCCCTGTCTTAGCATCCTCTGGGCATAGTATTGTTCACTAAAGCCTGTTGTTGTTTATTCACATGTGCAGATCTTACACGCCTGTGGTGGTCACATTATGTCATGTGCTGTATTGATAATGCTGGGCTTACTGACTGTGCTTTCTTCCTTTCAGGTCATGCTGTTGATAGACATTGAGTTGTCTTACATGAACACAAACCATGAGGATTTCATTGGATTTGCCAAGTAAGTGAATATTTAATCTACAGCCTAAGTGCTAACCATGGAGTGAGGAAGACTGTCCTCTCTAAACTGTGGTTAATTCCACGTTTGCCAAATGGTCAACGTGTGGCTTCTTCATCGGTTAAATGGATGGGACACGTCACCCTTTGTGCACCATCCTCAGCAATACCATAGGGGCTGGGGAACGGGGGTGGGGCAGGGTGGGGGGGGGGTGGGTGTTGGGGAGGGGGTGGGTTCAGGCTGCAGCGCCAGTTGCTGGTCTGTGCAGCCTCATGGGACTGTGTAGTAATTGACCATTTCTCGTGAATGAGGCGCTGAGCTGGTTAACCATGAGGGCATCACATTTCTCTTGAAACCACACACACTGGTAGCAATCGCTTTCACATGTGGGAATGCGCACCTCGAGCCTGTTGTTCCTGCCCTCACTGCCTGCCTGTTGTGTGCATGCTCAAGTGTGCACACTCACACACGTGTGCTGGTGTCAGGATTGAAGTGATGCATGTTTGGACTGAATTGTGATGCCCCTGTGGTTAACCAGCTCACCAGCAGCTCTCTATTAAGGATGATTCATAAGGAATTGCCACTCTCCAGAGGGGTTCATGAGGAAACTGAGCTGACCATGACCCAGCTGTTTCAGGAGAGGGGGCATTTTATCTGTCGGGGATCTGCGGTGAATTGATGATATTTCCGTTTCGCTGATTACCTGCGTTTATTGCCATGACTTCCACGTCACTCAGCAGATGGTGTGAATGTTCAACAGATATTCTTTTTAATTCTTGCACTAGTGAAGATCTCTTTATTAAAATATTTCTCTGTTTGTTTCACAGTGCCCAACCGAGGAGCAGTCAATTGAGTAAGAAGAAGGCTGCAGGCAATCAGGTATTCGCTGGGTAACAGGGAGCGCCTGTTTAGGACACATTGGGGCTACTGGGCATTACTGGCCTGAAGGCCAAAACAGAGCTTCGGGTCTGCTCACGTTGAATTCCAAACTTAAACGTGCCCCCAAAGGACTGATGCATATCTTCACTGTGGTCTCTGAACCTTTACTGTGGCATGAAATGGGACAGATCTAGGATTGCGTAGCCGACACACGTGCGGTCGCTCTCACACATGCACACGCAAACATATTTGCATGCACACACAAATGCGCACATGCTCACGTGCATGCAGACACAAACACACATATGTGCGCACACAGGGAAACACATACACACAAACACATGTGCACACACACAAACAGAAAGGCATGTAGAAACAAACC
This sequence comes from Ginglymostoma cirratum, assembly GCA_024137785.1. NCBI lineage: Eukaryota > Metazoa > Chordata > Chondrichthyes > Orectolobiformes > Ginglymostomatidae > Ginglymostoma > Ginglymostoma cirratum. Next base: position 75,761 of record JAHRHZ010000036.1, read on the forward strand.
AGTGCAGGCACAGGAACGCTCAAACACAAACACATGCATGTGCACATACCCATACACACGTACAAACTGTTGTTACTTCCACCATTGTGCATACCGATGGTAGTATTGGGATCACAGACCAGCAAGGGCCCCAAGTTCGAAGTCTGTTCTTTCAGAGGGTTGAGTGAGTAAAATAGGCCCAAACAGCTTAGTGCTTCACTGATGCAATGCTTTCCAACATCTGTTGAACCATCTCGCCCTGAAGAACACATTCCCTTCACTCAGTAACACTGCAGGAGGCCTTTCAGCCCATCAGCCCTACCAAGCCATTTAGTCATGGGTGATAAAACCCTTCAGTGCCTTTTATCCACATTATCCCTGAAACGGTTTACATCACTGATGACCGGAAATCTATCAGCCCACTGCTTCAAACATCTTCACAGATTGAGCTTCCTGTGGCGCCCTGTGGGATAGAGAGTCCCAAAGATTCATCACCTTCTCAGTAAATAATGTCTTGCTCTGATGTAGCATTCCCTTTATTATTAAATTGTGCCCCATGTTCCTAGGCTCCTCAGTCAGGGGAGACCCCTTACCCGCATCTGTCTGTCTGGCTATCCCTTTAAGTATTTCCCAGGTTTCAGTGTGACCACCTCTCATTTTCCAAAACTTTACACAACAAGGCACAGATTATTCAGTCTGTCTTCATCGAATGGATCTGTTATCTTGAGAACAAGTCTGGTGAACTTGTGTTGTTCTCCCACTTTGGCATTAATACCTTTCCTGAGATAAGGGGATCCAAACTGCACACAGTGTTCCAGGTGTAGTCTATCCAAGCCTTTATACAGCTGAAGAGAAACTTCCCTGCTCCTGCACTCAAATCCTCTCAGCAATAAAGACGAACATTCCATCAGCTTTCCTGATAGCTAACTATCTGCTAGACTTCAGCGAGAGGTCAACAATGATACCTAGGTCCCTTTTCACATCTACGCTTTCCAACCTTTTACCATTTAAGAAATATTCTGTACATCCTACCAAAATGGATGACCTTACATTTTTCCACATTGTATTCCATCTATCATGTTCTTGCCCACTCACTAAGCCTGGCCAAATCCTCTCCCTTTTCGGGGAATTCTCCTCGAGTCTGTTTTTCCCCAGAATCCCATTTATCCCCACGTCTTGGGTGAAATTGGACATGGGTGGGGATTCAGTGCTCATGAACTCTGTTCACCAACGTACTTAGTTTTGCACCCCAGCCTGTGCCCAGTTTAACACTCACTGTCTTCTCATGGCCACCATTTTTTGAGCAACAGTCCTTGCTCCATCTTTCTTTGCCTCTTCCATTGTGTCACCAGTCTATATGTGGGAGCCAGAACTGCTGGGAATGGATGTAGCTGGCATGGTGCTGGGGCCGGAAGGATCACAAACACTCCCTGGAAAACCATTGGAGGGAGGAGCCTTAATTGGTATAACCATTCTCTAGCTCGGGGCATGGAGGCCAATTATAGACTGTATTAAGGAAAGGTTAACCCTCGTCTGTTCGGCTCCAGGCCAGAGGGATAAGCTCAATCGTCAGATTTGCCGTTATGTTATTGAATGGTGAAGCAAAGTTGAGGGGCTGAATGGCCTACTCCTGCTCCTAATTGGGCCATCTCCAGGCCTCACTGAATATTTTCAGGAGCAGGCATAAACTTCAGGGATGTGTGCCAGGGCCTGTGAAGTGAATCCAGACCATTCCAGTTGTTTGAAACCTATGTGATACTTTCCTGTTTCCCTCTTTTTCCCTCTCAGTCTCACCCTCTCTCTCTCTTTCTCTGATTCACTCTCTCTCACTCTCTCTCTTTCTGTCTCTCTCTCCCCCCTCACTCTCTCTCTCTTTCTCTCTCTCACATTCTCTCTGTCTCACTCTCTCTCTCTCTCACACTCTCTGTCTTTCTCTTCCTCTCTCTCACTCTCTCTCTCTGTTTCTTTTTCTCTCTCTCTCTCTGTCCAACCTGTCAATGACTAGGCTACAATTGAAGTGCACATTTAGCGTTTGTGAAAGGGTGTTGGGGCTTTCGGTCGTCTTGGGGGAGGATTAGGGGCTGGGGGAGGGGCGGGGGGTGTGCAGGGGGAAGAGCCTGTGGGTCATGATTCCAATCAGACTACCTGCAAACCATAGCCCAAACGTCCTGAACGTGTGGAAAAGAAATGTGACATTTGCTGCCGATTGCCAAGGAGTCTCGCAAAAATTGGAAGAAGAAATACGACACATTCTACAGCTACCTCCCCCCTTTTAAGAGCTTTATTCAATTGCACTAGTCTTAAGTTTTTTCTTTCGGTTGCTTTTCTTTTATGCAGTTTTCATTTTTCCTTTCTCATCCAGGTAATGTTTGTGACAATGAAGCTCATTCAAGTGAGGCATTTAATAAGCATTAACGCTGGTTCAAATGATTAAAACCGAATTTGAACTCAAATTTCCCTCAAATCTTTTGCGATTCTGAAAATATTTCTTTGCTGAGCCATTGAAATCTTAGAAACTTCTCATCGTTAACATTTTTCTGTTTCTCTTTCCCTCAGACCTCCATTTCATTTTTAAAATATGACGCAAATGTTTCTTGTCCATTTAACTTTCCAAGTTTGCCACAGTTTTAAATTATTAGCTGAAGACAGCGTAAGCCATGATGGCTTGAATGAGCTGCAAGGAGTAAATGTGTTGTATTTTGCTGTAAGTGGTCTGTACTGTAAGCAAATGCCATCCATTATACTTGAGTAATAATCAGGTTCATTTATATTCTCCCTTTCTTTATTGAACCTCCCTCTTGCCACTCCTCTGCTTGGCTTCTTTACATCTGCTATGGTTACTCTGTGAAGGATGAAATCATGGTGAGTATATTGTTGCTGTGGAAACGCAGGTTAAGTGTCGGAGCTACATCTGGGTGGGTTCAAATTTGGTTCGAATCCCACCGAATAAACTCAATTAATAAATCTGCAACGTAAAACTAGTCTCTGTAACAGTTACCGTAACACCTGTCATCCACCGTTGTAAAACCCAATGTGATTTGCTGATGCCCTTTAGGGATGGAAATCTACCTTTCTGAACTCTGAAGAAGGGTCATATTGGACGCAAAACATTAACTCTGTTTCTCTACCCACAGATGCTGCCTGATCTGCTGAGTTTCCCCAGCATTTTCTATGTTTATTTCATGTTTCCAGCGCCCGCAGTATTTCACTTTTAATCAGCAGCCCTCACTTGGTCCATGTACATGTGACTCCAGACCCACAGTGATGTTTTTGACTGTTAACCACCCTCCAAAATGGCCCAGCAAACCCCTCAGTTCAAGGGCAATTAGGGATGGTCACCAAATGCCAGCTTTGGCAGGGATGTCCACATCCCATGAAAGAATCAAGAGCACAGAGAGAAGAAGAGAACATGACCTTACCCATTAGAGTTAGGCCACTTAGGAGTGAAATTAAAAATCATTTTTACTCCATCAGGGAGTGAAATGCTGGAATTCGCTCAATAAACTCTGGATGTTTGCTCTTTTCAAGTTTGGAAATTCTCAAGATGACCACATTTTTTAGACAGAATATGGAAAACAGATGGATGGAATTGCAGTCCAGATCAACCATAATCTAATTATGTGGTGGAACAGGCTTAAAGGGGCTGAATGGTCTCCTGACCCTGAGTTCTTGGTAAAGGTTAGGATAAAGAAGATAGTCCCCTTAATACTCTCTCATGACATTACTGAGCTGCTGCTTGAACACTGCCCAAGAGAGAGACATATTGTCGAAGATTTTTTCGTCTTGTCCTCGTCAGGACAACAGCAAGAATGTCAAATTTCAAACAAATCACAACAATGTAGACCACAAGAGGACATGGCACTGATTGGTCGGCAAGTCAAATCTGATTGACCAAAGTGTTGTCATGGCTAAAGCTCCCCATGCTCCCAGGTAATTTTAAAAAAGATGGTGACTGGAAGCTATTGGTTTTGTTTGCAGAGATCAGGTCCCTGGTGTGCGAGTATGTGTCACAACTAGCCAGCATAAATGAGCCACGTTGTGAGTTTGACTGATTGTATTAAATTGATTCTTAACATGGTTGTTAGTGCACTTTCCCCTCACTATCTCCATGACAACGCTTTGGTCAATCAGATTTGACTTGGCAACCAATCGGCACCCTTTTCTCCTGTGCAATCAACTGTAGTGATGGTCTGAGATTGGCCACTCTTGTATCTGTCCTGCTGAACGCAAAGGGGAGAGTGCCAGCAATACCGCCCTCTCTTCAGAAATGTTTGCGTTCCAAGCCGCTGTGTATTTCTGAAACACTCGATGGAGGGTTAACCTCTCTGGGAAGTGAGCCCGCAGTCGCAGATGAAGATATTGTCTTTGTCCATGCTGCTTATGTGAGCTAATTAGCTGTGACTTTATCAGTGATGGTGCTCTGTATTGAGCGACAAGCGTTTAAGGCAGAGATATGTCTCTTCCTTCCACTGTCTCCCTGACAGGAGGCTGAGCTGACTCAGTTTGTATCACCGGTATATTCTGAGGAAATAATGAAAAGGATGGACTGCCCTTCTCCCTGAACTGTTTGGTAATGCTGGCAAACAACTGGAAACCAATGCATATTTTGATCAAACTGCAGAGTTTTGCTTTAACTGAGTGCTGTGATCCTATCTTCGCTGCAGCATTGTTTCAGTTCCTGGTGGAACCCAGATGTACATCTGCTTGACAATGCGTTTTGTGTGTTTAGTTACGTAGCTTGAGCTCATAGTCAATGGCTCTAGGTCCTCTGTACAGTTGCATGTTGCTGTTCCTTTTTTCCGGTTTTCTATCTTCCCTTTGTTTTAGCTTTAGCCTTTTTTCACCAATTTGATTGTTGACTCCCCCTCCCAACCCCCCTCACTGCCCCTCCTTGATGCCTTGTGCTTCCATGAAGAGTGGGTTTGTGCATTTTGTGTAGGTTTTGGTACTGAGCTGAAGTTTAGATGTGATGTATACTTACAGTCAATGAAATTCTGTGTGGACTGGGGGCTGGTTGTGGAATCTTGGGGTGGCTGGGTTAATTTGTTATTGAAGATGAAAATCTCTGTAGTTTCCAATCAAAACTCTCGTTGACTCCCACTGGAAAAGACAAAAACCATTTGGGAAACTTGGGGTAGGGGTGGAAACTGACCTCCTCCTTTTCACTGAGATAACAAGGTGCACAGCTGGATGAACACAGCAGGCCAAGCAGCATCAGAGGAGCAGGAAGGCTGACGTTTCGGGCCTAGACCCTTCTTCAGAAAGGGTCTATTTCCATTTCTGAAAAAGGGTCTAGGCCCAAAACGTCAGCTTTCCTGCCCCTCTGATGCTGCTTGGCCTGCTGTGTTCATCCAGCTGTGCACCTTGTTATCTCAGATTCTCCAGCATCGGCAGTTCCTACTACTTCCTCCTTTTCACTGATGGGTTGCCATCATGTGACCTGGCAGGAAGACTTGCTTTGGTTTCTTTCTGAGTCCTTTTACATTTCCTGGTGGCGTGGGCCCACTTCCTATGGGGAACAAGCACAAACTAATAATTGATTCTTTGCCTAACACAGCTTCGTTAAACGTTTGCCCATTATCTTCGCCCACACTGGAGGCCTATCTCTCACCAGAGCAGAAAGATCAATGGGACAGAGACCCTGGGAAGTGGGATGGTGTTCTGATCAAAGTGCCTCCCAACCCTGTTTGACATGTGCTACAGTTTCCAGCAATCCACAGAGAAGAATTTGAGTGAGGGTTTTAACCTCAGGGAATGGGAGGGATGATGGTTATAGAGACTGATCGAGTTCCACTCTCTCAAATTTGATCTTGGCATCAAAAACCTTCAAGTTGACTCTAACCTTTTTAATCGACTACCCGTTTTTCTGTATCTGTATAGAGACCACCGTGTTTTCCTTTCTGCGTATAACTCTGCTGTTAACACGCATTGATTGACACTAGACCGTGTATGAAACCAGGTCCTGTGTTATATGCCCAAGTTTCTGGGCTGATCTACTATCCTTTCTGAGTGTTCATTCTACCCGCCTTCTTGTTTCAGGTGATCAGGAAGGGCTGGCTGACCATCAACAACATTGGCATCATGAAAGGAGGATCCAAGGAATACTGGTTTGTGTTGACAGCAGAGAACCTGTCCTGGTACAAGGATGATGAGGTCAGTTCACCTGTTCCTTTCCTCCTTTGAAACATGCTGGGGGTGATGGTTAAAGTTTTTCTCATGTTAATGTGATGGACCCCTGGGACAGAGCAGGATAGGACAAAGATAAGCCCCCGCCTCCCCCAACCAGTGTAAGTCCCACCCAAGGCTGGGAGTTCTGCCCAGGGAGTCATGGTTAGTACAAAAGGCCAGAGGGTTTTCCAGCTGTTTAGATAACAGGGAGCACAGGCTGAAGTATGACAAATGGAGAAAGATTATGGTGAGATGTAGTGAGTCTCTGTTGTCTCCTGCTCCTGGTCAAGCAACATCCTGATACTAAAACCCTTCTTGTTCAGATTGCTCCACGATCTCATCCCTCCCTATAATCTTCTCCAAAACACCATAAACTTCCATAGGATCTGCACTGCTCTAATCCTGACCTCTCATGCGCTCCTTGTTTAGAATCTGTACAGTGTGGAAACAGGCCATTTAGCCCACGTCCACACCAACTCTCTGAAGAGTATCCCACCCAGACTCTCACCCCTACTCTATCTCTTTTACCCTGCATTTCCCATGGATAACCCACAAAGCCTGCACATCCCTGGACAGTAAGGGGCAGTTTAGCACTGCCAATCCACCTAACCTGCTCATCTTTGGACTGCAGGAGGAAACCCACGCAGACACGGGGAGGATGTGCAAACTCCACACAGATGGTCACCCAAGGCTGGAATTGAACCTGGATCCCTGGTGCTGTGAGGCAGCAGTGCTGCCACCCACCCCCCACTATTCTGGACCTTAGCGTTGTTTTTGGAATAATACAGTGGTAGCTTTATTAATCAACTGTTGGAAAGTCTGATCCATTTACATGTATTCCCTGTTGCGTAAACAGAATTCACAAATTCAGTGTTGTAAACTATTTCTTTGACCAAAGGTATGGCTCAGAATTTGCTTTTTTTTCTCTATTTACATGTATGACAATCAGATTTTGACGATGATCAATATTTTGGCCCCAGCATTTAATGGCCTTGTTTGTATATTTGGATAATATATCACAGTGAGCTGGAGTGCAATATGTTTTACTGGTAACTCACCCATTTGTTTAATGGTTCTTAGAAAAGTTGTTTGCAATACAGCCCATGAGACCATTGTAAATCCATTGGGTTGTGGTGTAGATAAACAGTAGTTTGATTGATTGTAACCTCGTTGTCCGAGGTCTCTGTGCTTGCAGTGAGGACCCTGACTGAATTTTGACTGTTTGAACTTAGCTTCATTCACTCATCGCTTCATTTAAACCACCAGTGTTACTATCTCAGTGTCCCCTTATTGTTCGACAACACCATTGTGGAGTGCCTTGGATTGCTAAAGGAGCTATAGAAATTCAAGTTGATCACAGCATCTGAAACCTCCAGCTTGGGAGGGAGGTGGAGGCAGAGTTAACTGAGGCCCTTGTTACGGAGTTGAATCCTTATCCGAGGAGGAAGCAATTGCAGGAAACGTTTGGCAGTGTAGGACAAGATGGATTGCAGAGACCTGTCACAGACACAATGGGTCGAATGGCCTTTATCTGTGCTGTAACCATTCAGCACAGTTGCAGTCCAGAAGTGACCTTTTCTGCAAGGTGCCTCGTAGCAGTTAGCAGCTTCCTGGTGGAATCCACATTTCTGAGGTGGCTTTGTTAAAAGTAAAAAGCTACACATTATCCTGATTTGTGGAGTGTCTTCATAGAACAACTTCGGGGTGGCACAGTGACACAGTGGTTAGCACGGCTGCCTCACAGCGCCAGGGACCTGGGTTTGATTCCACCCTCAGTCGACTGTGTGGAGTTTGCACATTCTCCCCGTGTCTGCGTGCGTTTCCTCCAGGTGCTCCGGTTTCCTCCCACAGTCCAAAGATGTGCAGGCCAGGTGGATTAGCCGTAGGAAATGTGGGGTTATGGGAACAGGCTGGGTCGCTTTGGCCTCAAAAGATACAAAAGAGAAGTACAGCACAGGAACAGGCCCTTTGGCCCTCCAAGCCTGTGCCAATCATCATGCCCTGACTAAACTAAAAAAAAAACTTCTGCCCTTATTCAGTCTGTATCCCTCTGTTCCCTCCCTATTCATGGAACCATCCAGGTGCCTCTTAAATGTCACCTACGTGTCTGCTTCCACCAACTCCTCTGGCAGTGCATTCCAGGTTCCTACCACTCTCTGCGTGAAAAACCTCCCTTGCACATCTCCCTTCAACTTCCCCCCTCACCTTGAACCTGTGCCCCCTTGTAATCGAAACTTAAACCCTGGGAAAAAGCCTCTGACTATCCACCCTATCTATGCCTCTCATAATCTTCTCGACCTCTATCAGGTCTCCTCTCAGCTACCGCCTTTCCAGTGAAAACAATCCTAGTCTTTTAAACCTTTCCTCATAGCCAATGCCCTGGAGACCAGATAACATCCTGGTGAACCTTCTCTGTACTTTCTCCAAAGCTTCCTCATCCTTCTGGTAATGTGGTGACCAAAACTGCACACAGTACTCCAAATGCAGCCTAATGAGGGTTTTATATCGCTGCAACATGTTTTGACAACTCTTATACTCCATGCCCTGGCCGACGAAGGCAAGCATGCCATGTGCCTTCTTAATCACCTTGGCCACGTGTGTTGCTACTTTTAGGGATCTGTGGACCTGCATGGCCAGATCCGTCTGTATATTAATGTTCCCAAGGGTTCTGTCATTTACAGTATAATTCACACCTAAATTTGATCCTCCGAACTGAATCACCTTGCATTTGTCTGAATTAATTCCATCTGCCATTTCTGTGCCCAACTTGCCAATCTACCTATACCCTGTTGTATCCTTTCACAATCAGCAGTCCACCAATCTTTATGTCATCTACAAACTTACTAATCAGACCACCCACATTTTCCTCCCGATCATTTATACATACTATAAAAAACAGAAGACCTTAGACTGATTCCTGTGGAACACCACTAGTTACCGGTCTCCATTCTGAAAAACACTTTTCCACGGCTACCCTCTGTCGTCTATGACCGAGCCAGTTTTGTATCCATCTAGCCAGCCCACCCCGAATCCCACGTGATTTTAGTTTTTGTACCAATCTTCCATGTGGGACTTTATCAAGTGCGTTACTGAAGTCCATATGAACTACATCCACAGCTCTTCTCTCATCAGTTATCTTTGTCACCTCTTCAAAAAATTCGATCAAGTTGGTGAGACATAACCTTTCCCGTACACACCATGTTGCCTGTCGCTAACTAGTCCATTTTCTTCCAAATGTGCATATAACCTGTCTCTCAGTATCTTCTCCAACAGCTTCCCCACCACAGACATCAGGCTCACTGGCCTACAATTTCCTGGATTATTGCTGCTTCCTTTCTTAAGCAAGGGAACAACACTGGCTAATCTCCAGTCCTCTGGGACCTTGCCTGTGGTCAAAGAGGATGTTATGATATCTGCTAGTGCCCTACTTATGTCTTCCCTTGCCTCGCGCAGCAGCGTGAGGTAGATCCCATATGGCCCTGGGGACTTGTCTATCGTAATGCAATTTAGGATACCCAAAAATTCCTCCTTCAATATATTGACATTCTCTAGAGCATTCACATACTCATCCCTGACTTCAACATCAGTCATGTCCTTCTCCTGGGTGAATACCAAAATGAGGTACTCATTAAGGATCTCTCCCACTTCCTGTGGCTCCACACATTACTTCCTTCCATTGTCATTGAGTGAGCCTACTCTTTCCCTTGCTACTCACTTTCTTCTAATAAAAGCCTTGGGATTCTCCTTGACCCTGTTTGCTAAAGACATTTGATGGCTTCTTTTAGCCTTCCTAATTCTGGGTTTAAGTTCCTTCCTAATTTCTCTATACTCTTCAAGAGCTTCGCAGTTTGTAGCTGCCTAAACCTATCATATGCTTCCTTTTTCCTTTCGACTCAGCTTACAATTTTCCTTGTCATCCATGGTTCCCAAATCCTGCCATTCATACCCTTCAGTTTTGAGGGATATGCATATTCTGAACTAAAGCCCACCCTCCTACACCAGCTCTGTAGCCACATGTTCAACTCTACTCTCTCCCTGTTCCAAGCCTCACTAGCCCATGGCACAGGTAGTAATCCTGAGATTACTACCCTCGTCGTCCTGCTTTTTAGTTCCCTACCTAACTCCCTGAATTGTCTTCACAGGACATCTTCTTTCTTCCTATCTATGTCATTTGTGCCAATGTGGACAATGACTTCTGTCAGTTTTCCATCCCATTTCAGGATGTCCTGTACCTGCTCAGAGACATCCAGGGCCCTGGCACCAGGGAGGCAACACACCATCCTGAAGTCTTGTTCACAGCCACAGAAATGCCTGTCTGTGCCCCGACTATTGAGTCTACTACAATCACTCACCTGGACTTTGCCTCACCCTGCTCTACAGCAGAGCCAGTTGTGGTACCACAGGCCTGGCTACTGCCTGTACTATCTCCCGAGAGGCTATCCCCCCAGCAGTATCCAAATGGTAAACCTGTTTCAGAGGGGAATAGCCAGGAGACTCCTGCACTCTTGCCTCTCCTGGCGGTCACCCTATCTGTCTGGACCTGTGGTGTGACCACTTTCCTAAAGCTAGTGTCTATCACTCTCCCTGGGCCCTGTATGCGGCATAGTGTGTCTAGCTGCTTCTCCAACTGAGCCATGCAGTCTGCGAGTAGCTGCAGCTGGTCACACTTCCTGCAGATGTTGTTGTCAGGGACCACTTGGCTGCTCCCTGATTTCCCACAACTGGCAGGAGGCACATACCACTGCCCTAACTGCTAACTCCACCCTTTCATACTTTAGAAAAAAGATGCTGTCCTCTTTGCAGTACTTTCTTTTAATTAGAGGAAGTCAGGGAGTCGGGGGGAACACTACGCTAATGTAGTGTTTCAGGTCTAATCACCCCTTGACACCAATTCCTCTGCGATATTCAGTCTAGTTGTGGAGACTGCAGTGCCGTCTCCCAGAATTCCTCGCAGTGACACCTTTGCCGCCGTCGATGGCCCGTTCCCACACAGTAGGGAATCCATGATTCAACAGGCAGGCCACAGGGGAACAGGGAGGAGGTATCACTGAATACTATTCACGCAAAAGGGTGATGGATCGCAGAAGCCGAAGATCCGGAGTGGATGGGTGTGAATGTGCATCCAAGCCAAGATCAGATCAGCCATGATTTTGTTGAATGGCGGTGCACGCTGGCCTTACCCTGCTCCTGATTCACATGTTCACACGTGTCAAAGGAATGACTAGACATTGCAGAGGCTGCTTAGTGTGCGGCTCATCTGTAGAAGCACAGAATCAGAAGGAATGGCCATAATGCCAATTGGGGATTCCACTAAGCAGTACAAAGTATTATCATCATAGAATCCCTATAGTGTGGAATCAGGCCATTCAGCCCATCGAGTCCCCACTGACTCTCTGAAGAGCATCCCACCCTAAACCAGTAAGCCTGCAATCCCCATGGCTAACCCACCCAGCCTGCACATCCCTGGAGACTATGGGGCAATTTAGCACGGCCAATCCACCCTAACCTGCACATCTTTGGGCTGTGGGAGGAAACCGGAGCACCCGTGGGAAACCCACACAAACGAGGTCAATGTGCAAACTCCACACAGACGGTCGCCTGAGGGTGGACAGCAGTGCTAACCTCAGAGCCACCATACCACCCATGTGTGGATGTTGCAGAAGGAGAAATGTAACTTAGAAGGAAAACAGAATGCTGGTGGAACTAACTGGAAATGAAGACTAAAACCCACGCCAATATTATTAAAATTGAAATCCAAATCAACTGCTTCTCTCAAAGGCTGCACTAATGGGCAATGCGACCACAAGGTAGAGCATCGTCGTCTGTGAGTAGCAATTCAGGTAATATACGGCTCTTGTTGTAAGCTCCAACACAACTGGGCAGCATCTCCCACCATCAGTGAGGTGCTGAAAGGGAAATTCTGAATTCAGTGCTTGAAAAGAAAGTTGGCCAGGGATTTGGTGTGGGGTGTAAGATATGTCACTAGTTAAATGGAGCCAAAAGATCACTAGCAAGTTTTAAAAGGAAAAAAGTCAGGAAGTGCTGGATAGACGTAGCAGGCCTGACAGCTTCTATAGTAGGCTGAATGTGGTAATTCTGTGATTCTGAGAGGGACGTAGTTAATGTTTCAAGTCCAACACAATTCTTCTTCAGAACTCGTTTCCAAAAGAAGAGTCACACCAAGATTCGAAACCTTGAACTCTTGTTTCCCTCTCCGTAGATGGTACCAGACCTCCAGCACTCACTGGTTTCGTTTCAGATCTCCAAGCAGTACTTTTGCTCTTAGTCAAAAGGGACAAAACATTTCGTCCTTGGCTTTTGCTGGAGTCGCCGGAGTTAAAGTGAATTAACAGACAGGATGTTGTAAATCGAAAGGGAAGAGGGGAAACATGAATGAGGCAGGTGCTGACATTATGTGCCGCTAACTCCTAAGCATCAGCTGTTGAGTACCGGCAAGGTACAGAGTGACCGACCGTGCACGGTGACCATTTTTACATCGGGATTATAGACTCTGTGAGCAAACACTCGTGATTTGACTTGGCGAATGGTCAACATGTTCAAGTAACAAACTCCTAAAATGTACAGCTGATGCCTAGAGGGAGCTATTGTGGTGAGGTGGCAGTGTCCCTACCTCTGAGTGAGGAGGCTCGGGTTCAAATCCCACTTACTTACTGCAGAGACATATATTAATATTCCAAACTGGTTGATAAGGTAAGTACAGTAATGACAGGGCTCTTGTGGTGAGGTGGTAGTGTCCTACCTCTGATCCAGGAGGTCAACATTCAAGTCCCACTTACTCCAGAGGCACCATAGTAACATCTCCAACCTGGTTCATTGGTTAATGTTGACGCATGGTGCCCCTCGCTCCACCTAGTGGCAGCAGGCAGCATTATTTCACCTCCCTCAATTCTTGTCCCGTTGACTTGAGGGATTCTGAAGTTTGGGTGAGGCATCAGTAGTGACCCAGGCCACCAGGGAGAGCTCGCCGGCTCCTTTGCACCTTTTCCGAGAGGGTGCTTGCTGCCATGTCCCATTTCAAAGCAGCGCAGCGCTCCGTCAGTGTTGCAGTCAGGGCAAGAGGTGGGAAGAGGTTAAACTTGACAGCGTCTGATTCAGTGGTGGGTGCACTGCTGAGGCTGACAGCTGGGGGGCACTATTTTTCACCCCAGCTGGAAGCGGACAATGCAGGAAACGTGGCAGCTAGGCAGTGTAGCCAGAGATGGGGTAAAGACCAGCAGAACTACTCACTCACAAGCTGTGGGCAGCCAATGGAGGGCATTCAAAGGCAGCTTGAGACCTGGTGTTAGAGACCAGCTAGAAATGGCAACCACTTAAAGCTGGTAACTCACACAATTTGATTGTACTGTGTCTCTCACCATCCTCACTTGGAGCACCATTGCTGATCCTTCAGTGTTGCTGGGTTAAAATCCTGGCACTCCCTTTCCTGACAGCACTGTTGGTGTCCCTACATCACAAGGACTGCAGTACTGCAGCCTCTGCCACCTTCTCCAGGAGAATTGGGGACGGCCAATAAATGCTGACCCAGCCAGCGCCACTGACATCTCCAAAATGATGCAAATGTTTTATTTTCACTCATATTTTTTCAAAAAAAGATGTTAGAAAATAAGTGTTCAGAATGAAACTAAAAGAAATCTGGTTATGTTTTCTGGCCTCTTTGATTTTTCTCCTGGGTGTGGACTCAGCAATGTCTTGATGATTTCATTTTGGAATGATTTCCTCTTTCATTTCTGGAGTTCCTTGGAGCATTGTTGAGACTCCTAAGGACAGAATGATTTTTTTTAACGAATTGAGACCCACGAAACGTTTGCAAAGGAATTAGCATTATTATTGAGACCGTGCTTTGAATTACCAACTCATTGTCTAATCCATCCATTTCTTTAATTCCTCTCAAATAGAGCCATAGAGTAATACAGCATGAAAACAGGCCCTTCAGCCCAAACTGATCCATGCTGACCATGGTGCTCACTCAGCTCATTCCAATTGCCCGCATTTGGTCCATATCCCTCTAAACCCTTCCCATCTGTGCACCTATCAAAATGTTTGTTTAAATGTTGCTGTTGTACCCGCTTCAACCACTTTCTCCGGCAGCCCATTCCGTATGTGGACCACTCTCTGCGTGAAGAAGTTGCCCCTCAGGTCCTTCTTAAATCTTTTCTCTCTCACCTGAAACCTATGCCCTCTTGTTTATCCCTGGGAAAAAGACTATATGTGTTCATCCTGTCTATGCCCCTCATTATTTTATATACCTCAGTGATGTCACACCTCATTCTCCTACATTCCAAGGAATAAATCTCTGGCCAATCTCTCCCTATAACTCAGGCCTAGCAACATCCTCATAAATCTTCTTTGTACACTTTCCAGTTTAACCACGTCTTTACTATAACAAGGTGACCAAAACTGTACACAGTTCTCCAAGTGCAGCCTCTTCCCTATTGCATCCAATCTTACCCTCTGGTGTTAGTGTGTGTCCAACCAGATGTCGGACCTGCTGTGGCATTGCATATCTTACTTCCTGTAATAACTGGATGTTGATATTATGGTATTGAAGAGTCCAACAGACATTTATTACAGCTAATTATTACATGGAATTGTTACATTCCTCAGGCATTATGCATCAGGGTTAGCTTTAGCTTTTAGGGTAACAAGAAGGGATTATGCTTCCAGTAGAGCGTCATGATTCTAGTGATCCTGATGTAAGATGGAGTATGACATCTTTCTACCTCAGGTCACATGGTATGATGCAGTCATGAAATCATGAGCACCCCTCTAAAAGGCACACTAATGTACGTGAGACAAAGGACAATGCATCTTAAAGGCACACTAACATACGTGAGACATGGCACAATGCATCTTAAAGACATATTAACAAATGTGAGACATAGCATGATGCATCTTAAAGGCACACTAATGTACGTGAGACAAAGGACAATGCATCTTAAAGGCACACTAATGTACGTGAGACATAGGACAATGCATCTTAAAGGCACACTAATGAATGTGAGACATAGGACAATGCATCTTCCAGGCACACTAATGTGCATGAGACATAGGCGAATGCATCTTAAATGCACACTAACATGTGAGACATAGCACAATGCATCTTAAAGGCACATTAACATATGTGAGACATAGGACAATGCATCTTAAAGGCACATTAACATATGTGAGACATAGCATGATGCATCTTAAAGGCACACTAATGTGTGTGAGACATAGGGCAATGCATCTTAAAGGCACACTAACATACGTGAGACATGGCACAATGCCTCTTAAAGGCACACTGACGTACGCAAGACATAGGCCAATGCATCTTAAAGGCACAGTAACATACGTGAGACATAGCATGATGTCTCTTAAAGGCACACTAATGTATGTGAGACATAGCACAATGCATCTTAAAGGCACACTAACATACGTGAGACATAGCATGATGTCTCTTAAAGGCACACTAATGTATGTGAGACATAGGACAATGCATCTTAAAGGCACACTAATGTATGTGAGACATAGGACAATGGATCTTAAAGGCACATTAACATATGTGAGACATAGCATGATGCCTCTTAAAGGCACACTGACGTACATGAGACACAGGACAATGCATCTTAAAGGCACACTAGCATATGTGAGACATAGGCCAATGCATCTTAAAGGCACACTGACGTACGCGAGACATAGGACAATGCATCTTA